>CAUYUJ010004120.1:57500-72821 GCA_963575745.1 Prorocentrum cordatum | reverse complement strand
CTACTACTACTACTACTACTACTACTACTACTACTACGACTACTCTACTACTACTACTACTACTACTACTACTACTACTACTACTACTACTACTACTACTACTACTACTACTACTACTACTACTAACTAATACTACTACTACTACTACTACTACTACTACTACTACTACTACTACTACTACTACTACTACTACTACTACTACTACTACTACTACTACAACTACAACTATTACTACTACTACTACTACTACTACTCCTACTACTACAACTACTACCACTACTACTACTACTACTACTACTACTACTACTGCTACAACTACTCCTACTACTACTCCAACTACTCCTACTACTACTCTTACTACTACTACTGCTACTACTACTGCTACTACTAAACACTACTCACTACTACTACTACTACTACTACTACTACTACTACTACTACTACTACTACTACAACTACTACTACTACGACTACGACTACGACTACTACGACTACGACTACGACTACGACTACGACTACGACTACGACTACGACTACGACTACTACTACTACTACTACTACTACTACTACTACTACTACTACTACTACTACTACTACTACTACTACTACTGCTAGTGCTGCTGCTGCTGCCGCAGTGGAGGCAC
This sequence comes from Prorocentrum cordatum, assembly GCA_963575745.1. Taxonomy (NCBI): domain Eukaryota; class Dinophyceae; order Prorocentrales; family Prorocentraceae; genus Prorocentrum; species Prorocentrum cordatum. Next base: position 72,177 of record CAUYUJ010004120.1, on the reverse strand, counting down.
ATCGTCGACACTGGTGTTGGTGTCAACCTCTAGGCCTGCTATACCCATGACCCCCTGCCCCTCACTCTCCATCCGCAGTCGGCTGATCTCAAGGCTCTGAGCTTCCGCCGCCCTCCGCCGCCCCCCCGTCAACGGCCCGCGGGGCAGTGCCCCCCCCCCCCCAGCATTGGGAGCTTGTTTTCCGCTTGGCCTCCCGCGCCCTAGACGCGGCCGACAGTGGGAATGCGGATCGTGCCCAGCACAATCGGGACGTCCTGCATGGTGAGTGGAGGATCACCGCGGAGCAGGAACTTGAAGGTATGTTTCAGTGTAGCCTCCCCTTCAAGGGCAGCAGGGGCAACCAGGCCCAGCGTCGGCGGGTCGACGTCGTCAGCCCCTTACGGCAAGCATATGGACGGCTTGTCCAACACCTCGCGCGAGGCTTCTAGGCTCAGGTGGTCGTGCAACTGCTACCGTCTTTGGCTTCAGCTGCACGCACTCGGATGCCAGGATCCTAGCGGCGAGAGTCACGAGGTGGAGCGACGGCGCCAGCAGCACCCGAACGATGCCGCAGCTGTCGTGTTTGCTCCGCCCGCGAGGAACCCTGGGATGGCGAGACCCTCTCCCTCCTCCTGGCCTGCTAGGACATCGTTACCCACAGCCCTCCCAGCAAGGCCCCTGTTGAAGGGGGGCCCTAACTCACCCTGGAGTTGGTCTCCCAGGCTCTTGCTGCTGCTGAGGTGAAGGCCCGCCAGGAGGACCGCAAGACCTGGCTGGCGCGGACCCGACACAGCATTGAGAATGGAGCGCGTCACGCTCACGGGGTGATCAGGGGAGCCCCTGGGTGGACCCCCACCACCACTCTGTCTGCTAGAGGGGAGGTTGCGTGGGATGCAGGAGCCCATTTAGCCACCAGGTTGAAGAAGTGTGCTTGCCTCTGGCACGCCAAGGACTGCGCCGAACCGCACACTCCTGGTGCTAGTTTCGAGGTGCTGGAGCCGCTGCCGTCGTTGTCGCCCGACGACCTCCGCCGCGCGGCTCGCTCCTTCCCTCTCGCGACCGCCAAGTCGGTGGACGGCTTCCACGCTCGCAGTTTGGAGTGCCTCTCTCGGACCAGGCCCTGCTCACTCTTTCGACGACGATCGCGACGCCTGAAACTTCTGGCCTTCTCCCTGGGCAGATGAGAATCATCCTTTTGGTCATGCTCGCCAAACCCGAGGGGGGGCATCGGCCGGTCGGCGTTTACGTCGCGATTCATCGGCTTTGGTCCAGGGCCCGACGTGCGTTCGCCAAGAAGTGGGAGGTCGACCACAGCAGGGTCATTTTGCCGCTGGAGCGCGCGCGTCGAGCGTGGACACGGCGCGGAGACAATGCCTCAACAGCGAGGCCGCGGTCAAGTCTCATGATTGTTATTGCTCGGTCCTCTGGGACCTGGCCAAGTTCCATGCGCCTGTGGCCTGTGGACCTCGGCCTGTTGATGGAGGGTTGCCACCAGCATCAGTTCCCCATGCAGATCGCAAGGGCGTTCCTCGCAGCACACCGCTCGTGCAGGTATATGACTATGTCTGGCCGCGTGGGCAGCCCCGAGTTCCGCCTTCGCATGGCGCGGCCTGGTCGCCGGCTGCGGCTTCGCCACCACTTTCACCAGGGTGTTCACGCTAGCTGCCCTAGACGAGCTCAGCATCCCCAGATCGGAGAGTGCACATCGATGATGATGACTTGCCGCATGGCGGTCCCGCTCGAGGCGTGGCCAGCGGGCTCGTCGAGGGTGCTACCAAACTGCAGCCCGCCATCGAGGCCGGCCCGGGACGCCCCTTTCAACCTCGAAGGCTGCTGGCGCGGCCTCTGCCTCGGCCGTCGCCCAGGCCGCCCGCCAAGGTCTCGGCCCCGTCGGCGGCTTGCCCTGCCAGGCCGCAGTGAAACCGGGCGTGGACGCTGGCGCGGGGAAGCCTGTCAGGAGCGCGAGGCGGGGGTCCAGGCTGAGTCTTCGTCGGGTTGCCGTCCGCAAAAGATATCGAGGTTGTCGCTGGACACATCTCGGGGAGACGCAAGACTCGGGCGCGGGGGACTCGGGTTGGCCTGACGGGGCCATCAATAAAATGACGAGACCCAATTTGAAATTTGACGCGAGTTCCCGCTGCAAACATCCAACGAAAACCAGACCGTCAAAACCCAGGACGCGTTCGTCAAAAAGCGTCGGCAAATCCGAGTTCCGGCCTACTCGAGTCTTGCGTTTCCCGAAAGTCTCCCCTCGGGCGTCGTGCCAAAAAAAAAAAAAAAACGACTGGGACCCTCGCCAGCAGGACCCACGGGCGCGAGGCGCATGGCACCTCGGACCACGAGCTTGTCACCATTCTGAAAGGGGCCTCGGGACACACAAACAAGTGTCACGCATGCCATGGCTCTTGCACAGAGAGGAAGGAGTCGGGGCGGAGAGGGAACGCTGGCTGGTGGATGGGACGATGGAGTGGGCACTCGAGATGGGGGGGCGGTGCCGTGCCGAAATAAACGGGTCGGGGCGGGAGGGGCGCGTTGGCTGGCGGGCGGGGCGATGTGGAGGGGGCGCTCTGGATGGGGGGGGAGGTGCCGTGCCGAAATATAGGGGCCAGGGCGAGGGGGCGGCGCCGCGCCGAAACAACAGGGTCGGGTCGGACGGGGCGCGCTGGCTGGCGGGCTGGGGGGTGCGGAGGGGGCGCGGGCGGAGGGCGCGCGCTGGCCGGAGGTGCGCGGGATGCGGGGGGGCGGCGCCGTGCCGAAATAAAAGAGCCCGGGCGGAAGGGGGGCGCTCTGGCCGGCGGGCGGGGAGACGCAGAGGGGGGGCGCGGGATGGGGGGGGGGGGGGCCGTGCCGAAAAAGAAGGGTCGGGGCGAAGGGGGCGCGCTGGCTGGCGGGCGGGGGGATGCCGAGGGGGTGCGCCGTGCCGAGATAAAATGGTCGGGGCGAGGGCGCTCCCGGGGAGGGGGTGGGGGCCGTGCCGAAACATAGAGGAATCGCGGGGCGGAAGGGGCGCGCTGGCTGGTGGGCGGGGGGGACGCGGGAGGGGGCTGCCGTGCCGAAACAAAAAGGGGTCGGGGCGGAGGGGCTTGCTGGCTGGTGGGTGGGGGGACAGGGAGGCGGCGTGCCGTGCCGAAATAAAAGGGGCCGGGGCGGGAGGGGTGCGCCGTGCCGAACTAGAGGGGTCGGGGCGGAGGGGCGTGCCGTGCCGGGAGGAGAAAAAAAAAAAAAAAAAAAAAAACAAAAAAAAAAAAAAAAAAAAAAAAAAAAAAAAAAAAAAAAAAAAAACGGAGCGGAGGGGGCGCGCGGGGGGGGCGTGCTGAAATATGGAGGTCGGGGCGGAGGGGGCGCCGGCTGGCGGGTGGGGGGATGCGGAGGGGGTGCGCCGTGACAAAATCAAGGGGCCGGGGCGGATGGGCGTGCCGTGCCGAAACAAAGGGGTTGGGGCGGAGGAGCGCGCTGGCCGGTGGGTGGGGGGATGCGGGGGCCGTGCCGAAACAAAGAGGTTGGGGCGGAGGAGCGCGCTGGCCGGTGGGTGGGGGGATGCGGGGGGGGGGGGGGGCGTGCCGAAATAAAGGGGGCGCGCTGGCTGGTGGGCGGGGGGGTAACGAAGCGGCGTGCCGCGCCAAAATCAATGGGCCGGGGCGAAGGGGTGTGCCGTGCCGAAACAAAAAGGGTCGGGGCGGAGGAGCGCGCTGGCTGGTGGGTGGGGGGGATGCGGAGGGGTGTGCCGTGCCGAAATAAAGGGGTCGGGGCGGAGGGGCGCGCCGGCTGGTGGGCAAGTAGGATGCGGAGGCGGCGTAAAGGGGTGTGCCGTGACAAAATAAAGGGGTCGGGACGGAGGGGTGCGCCGTGCCGAAATAAAAGAGGTCGGGGCGGAGGAGCGCGCTGGCTGGTGGAATGCGCGGGTGATGGAGGGGGCGCCGTGCCGAAATGAAACGGTCGGAGCTCAAGACATCCTGCGCAAGAGAAGAAATAGATACACATCCCCGGATTCCCCACATGTTCGCATATTTCCTGGGTTTTCGTATCCCCTCCCCCGCACACACTTCCCACATGTTCCCATATTTTCCTAGGAGGCGACGATTAATTGTGTCTGTGTCTTTTTCCCCCCTGACATTCGGCGATCGTTGGGTGGATTCTCTACCCAACTGCGGGTGAACGTGCACTCGCCGCAGCTTTGCTGTTCGCCGCCGACCCCACTCGGTGCTGCGCCGTGGCTCAGATCGTCCGATGGGCTAAGGAAGTCTGGACCAAGTTGGTCGGGGCGTTTGGTTTCGGCGTGTCCCTCTCGGCCCTTCGCAGGGCCTGGGAGCGCGTTTTCTCTGACCCCTGCCTCCGCGGAGGAAGGTTGCTGGCCCTGCGGGGGCCACGAGGCTCTCGGCGGAGCGCTTGGGTTGGAAGATGACGGAGTTCAAGATGTGGGTCGATGACACGGGCACCACCATCCCCCTTTTACGCTGGTTTCTCCCGCCCTCCTCAAACACTTGCTTAAGGAAGCTGTTTTGAGGTGCCACGAGCGAGCCTACGGAGACAGTCTTGGCTCGGATCGCCGGGCCTGCAAGGATGTGCGCACTGCCGCCATGTCGTCGTCGAACTTCACCCCTTGGGAGAAAGGCTGTATCCGCGGGCTCGCTCGTCAGGCCGCGTGGACCAAGTCGCTGTGGTCGCGCCAGCACCCCAACTGCATTGCCACGAGCTGGGGCACGATGAGCAAGGCACTATGCGTACGGCATCTTCCCGCATCCAGGTAATTGCTTCCCTCCCCGACCGTGGTCGAGCCTACTTTCTCCCATGCTGAAGGCCATGATGACTACACGGAGGGCGGACATGCGTTTATGGATGGGTCGTGCTATCATTCGAGCTCTCGAGGACGGGGTGGCCATATGTCTCGTTATCCGATGCTGGACAGAAGTTTGGTCATGTGTACGTTCCTCTCACTCTTCCCATCCCCAAGACGGTTCAGGCTGGCGAGTTTGCAGCATGCACCGCCGCGTACCAGAACGCTCTCGACGGAGCTGTAGGATACAGCGGCTGTCAGAACGTGTTCTTGGCCTGGGCGTCTCCCAGGCAGGAGCAGCTTTCGCTCCGCAGAGTGGATTATGGCATGCCGGGTTGGACAGCGGATTCTAAGGTGGGGTCCAGTCACCAAGTGAAGGACCATCTGACGCAGGAGCAGGTGGAAGGAGACCCGCTCCTCGAGTTTTGTAAGAGAGGTAATGATTTGGCCGACCACTACGCTAAGCTCGGGGTCTTGGCCCACGAGAAGCCGAGCCCCGAGCAGACAGAGTGGCTTGATAAAGTCCAGGCCATCGCCAGGAAGATGTGTGCTATCGCTGCTCGGCTGCTCCCGCTGCGGCCTTCGTGTGACCTCTCGCTTGCCACCAGAGCCAGGCGAGAGATTCCTCCTCCTGTGCCGAAGTCTAGGCACGAGTGGGTGCGGCGCGAGCAGTACTGGCAGTGCAAGCAATGCTTGAGGGCCTCGCGGGTGTAGTGGCCTCACAACAGTGCCTGTTCGAAGATGCATAAGTTGGTCGGCAGCAGGCTGACTGAGCTAGGCCGCATGTGCCTCGGGCTCTCGTGCCCCGACGGCAGCGTTCTCGTTGTGTGCTGCCGTTGCGCGTCTTTTGCCACGGGGAGGTACCTGCGAAATCTCAGCCAACAATGCCTGGGCGGACCGCACAGTACCCGCAGTGGCAAATATTACTGCGATCGGATCTGCGCTGGCAAGCACCCCAGGCTGGACAGCGTTTGGCGTGGCGTGGAGGCTCCCAACGTGGTCAGATTTGTTCTTGGTTGCATCGGTGTTCTTGAGGCGCCGACGCCTCGGGCTGCCGTGATTGCCATTTAGGGTTCAATGTGCTCGACCTGGGGTCCTTCGCAGGGGCGTCCTTTCCACTGCTGTGCATGTGTCCGGCTTTCTCCCTGCTGTTGCACGGCCGTGGGATGCTGAAGGTAAGTATTCCCCGGCGCTGGCTGCTATTCAATAGGTCAGCCGTTTGGCCGCTCGTGCTGCCGCGATTGCTGCGTAGGGCTCAGTGGGCTCGATCTGGGGTTATTTGGGCCGTTTCACTGCTGTGCTCTATCGCCTCTCCCTGCTGCTGCACGGCTGCAGGGTCCGAAGGCAACTTTTCCCTGCGGGCTGCTGCTCAGCTTGCCTGTCTCCTGCACGGTTTTTCGCCTCAGGGGCACGGGGAAGTTCAGGCCCCGAACTTCCTGACCGTGGCTCCTCAGGCGTTCCGTCTTTCGGCACGTCGCGGGCACAGTCTCCTGGCTTGGCCCAGGCCACGGGGGCGGAGCCCCGTCGTGTGGCCTGCTGAGTCTCATCTCTGCAGGCTCTTTCGGTGTCCACGACACCTGGTCGCCGGCCTCAGGCCTGCAGTACTCTCTGTCTGCAGGCAGGGTGCATCGGCCGTCTTGCGTGCTCGCCCTGCCAGCGCGCACTGACGGCGTTTGGCCGTACTCGGCGACCACCTGGTAAAAAATCCTCCTCCTCCTCCTCCTCCTCCTCCTCCTCCTCCTCCTCCTCCTCCTCCTCCTCCTCCTCCTCCTCCTACTCCTCCTCCTCCTCCTCCCCCTCCTCCTCCTCCTCACCCTCTCCTCCTCCTCCTCCTCCTCCTCCTCCTCCTCCTCCCCTCATCCTCCTCCTCCTCTCCTCCTCACCCTCCTGCTTCTCGTCCTCCTCCTCGTCCTCGTCCTCCTCCTCGTCCTCCTCCTCGTCCTCCCTCGTCCTCCTCCTCCTCATCCTCCTCCTCCTCCTCCTCCTCCGCCTCACCCTTCCTCCTCCTCCTCCTTCCTCCTCCTCCCCTCTCCTCCTCCGCCTCCTCCTCCTCCTCCTCCTCCTCCTCCTCCTCCTACTCCTCCTCCTCACCCTCCTGCTTCTCTTCCTCCTCCTCGTCCTCCTCCTCGTCCTCCTCCTCCTCCTCCTCCTCCTCCTCCTCCTCCTCACCCTCCTGCTTCTCCTCGTCCTCCTCGTCCCTCCGTCCTCCTCCTCCCCCTCCTCCTCCTCCTCCTCCCCCTCCTCCTCCTCCTCATCCTCCTCCTCCTCCTCCTTGAGGCGGGCTGCGGGCCTCGGGGCCCTCGAAGAATAGCGGCTCGGCACTGCGCAGAAGCACGCGACGAGGCATCGTAGGGGCCGAGAGGCCCCGGAGGCCACGCATCTCGGGGTCCCCCAGCAGCGCCCTCTGGGCGCAGGTGGTCTAGAGCCTTTTTCTTGTTTAACCTCCTTCCTTTCCCTGCTCGGGAGGCTTACCTCCCCCCCCCTCCCTGGGTCTGGACGGGCTCCCCCGCGAGGGGTTAGAGCGTCCAAGATGGCCCAAGATAGCTTCAAGAGGGCTTTAGCTAGCCCAAGATGGCCTCCAAGATCGCCCAAGATACCTCAAGACGGCTCAAGCTGGCCTCCAACACGCATCCACAAGGCCTCGAGACGGCCCCAAGACGGTCTCAAGTGCCCTCCGAGCCCTGCAGATAGAAGCACGATAGAGCTCCTCAGGAGTCCGATGGCGTTCCCTTGGGATCCGTCAGCATCGCACGGGAGTCCCACGAGGGGGAGGAGGAGGAGGAGGAGGAGGAGGAGGAGGAGGAGGAGGAGGAGGAGGAGGAGGAGGAGGAGAGGAGGAGGAGGAGGAGGAGGAGGAGGAGGAGGAGGATGAGGAGGAGGATAAGTGTGTTTTGAGGTGCAGGAGGGCTCCTCGTACGAATCGAGCGCCCCGCCCGTCCGGGTCCGCGCGGCGCGCCCGAGGGCGCTGCAGCCGTGGGTGGAGCACACACTGCTCCAGCCAAGGGGCCCCAGGACACACAAATAAGTACGCACAGATAAAAGCATTCCCCATAGTTTCCCATATGTTGTGGGTGTTTGTTTTCCCCCCCACTTCCCATACTTTCCCAGATTTCCTGGGGATCGTCGGTTCATTGTGTCTGTGTGTTGTTTTCCCTCCTGATCCAGCGCGGTCGGCAGAGCGTCTGCTCAGCGCGCGTCGCCACGGCCCAGCGGCACGCTCTCTGCCCGGCAGGCGGAGAGCGTGTCGCTCCGCTCCGCGGGGCGGCAGGCTGGGAGAGGCTCGAGGCGTCGACGCCGATCCTGACAACGATCAATGCTTTTCTCCCGCTGTCCCCAGTGAGGGTACACAGCAGGAGAAAAGCACTGATCGTCGCGATCGCTGTCGCTGGGGGACCAGGAAGTGGACAGCGTGTCGCACCGAGGCGTGGTGGGCCAGAGCTGGCGGAGCGACACGCTAAGCCAAAGTTCCCGACCGTATTCGCCATCCAGTACTGCTCCGATGGCCGCCTCGTCCCTGAGGATGCGTTCAGGTACCCTTTAGGCCTATAGAATCCCTGACAGTCCTCCTCCTCCTCCTCCTCCTCCTCCTCCTCCTCCTCCTCCTCCTCCTCCTCCTCTGCTCAGCAATGTCCTGGTCTCCGGGGCCCCGAGCATCGGACAGAGACGGAGCGCGCCGATCGAGGATCGACCGTCGATCGAGGGAGCAAGCGCAGGATCGGTCAGCTTCGAATCGGCCAAGAAGGCTTTTTTTTATTTTCGGAGATAATGGGCATCATAGGGGGGGAGGGGCCAGGGGGGTTATAATGTAACGCCTCCCCCCCGCCGTGCGCACGGCGGCAGTGCCCGGAGCGCACTGTGGGGGAGGGGCGTTACGCTGTAGGGGGGGGAGTGGGGGCCGGGGGCTACAATGCCCATTATGCCCCAAGCAAAAAAGAAACACGCTCCAATAAGATCGAATCGAAATACGCCCAGACCTAGGACAGAAGAACATCCTCCAAGAACATGAGACCCTCCGCTGGCCCAACTGAAGAACACTCGAGGGTACCCTCACCCAGGATGCACGAGACCATCCAACAAGCACGAAGAGCATTAGGCTACCCTCCCCGAACCGACCTCGATCTTGTTCTTGGCGGCGCGCAGAAGGCGGGGTAGGGGGAGGGGGGAAAGCAGCCTTCCCCCCTCCCCGGAAGGCTTCTTATAGAAGGAGGCTGCTTCTTAGAAGGCGCTGTCCTTTCAAAGAAGCCGTCCCCCCTCCCCCTACTCCCCTCTGCGCGTGGCCGATACACGTCGGTCCGACAGGAAATGCGCATCGGATCGGCTTACGTTACGTCGGCGCGGCATCGAAGTCGAACCGAGCCGGCGGAACCAGGGTGCACAGCAGCGCCCTGCAAAATCATCGGGCCGCACCGGCTCCTCGGAATACATCTGCATCGAAGCGGCTCGGGCCAGCCCGCATCGACCTCGCATCGGATCGATCGGATCGCCCAATCCCGCAACCCATTTAGATCGGATCGATCGAATCGGATGAATCGGATCGATCGGATCGCCCAATCGCAAACTCGAATCGGAATAGAATCGATTCGGGTCGGATCGAATGGGATTCTACAAAATCCTTCAAAATACCCAGGGATCCTCTCCCAAGCCCGGGTCGATGCAACTCTGGCTCTGCAGGGTCCTGCAAGATCCGGCGCTCTGACTGACCCCCTGTTTGCACTGACCCCCGTCTCTTGAGTCCCGACAGTGCAAGGGTACCCATCGGTCGGAAGAAGTAGGCAGAAACATGAAGTAGGAAAGCGTTGAAAATAGATTGGGTGTCCGCCCGCCCCATAAAGAGGACGGAAAAGGTGAAGCCACTCGATAATTGAAGCAGGAAGGCGCGTAAAGTAAAATTGGAATCTGGGAATCCAGAAATACCTGGTTTCAACGACCGATGGGTAATGGTCTTCCGGCGTTCCTCGTCCCGTTTCGTGGCCCCATGGCGCGTCCTCTCGTCGCCATCGCTGGATATCCGCCTCAAGGGTTTTTTTTACGGTCAGGACGCGCTTCTGGACAGGTCCGGGGACTGGGGGGCTGGTCTTTTCGAGGATAGAGGATCGACGTATATTGTCTTCTGGGCCTCTAACGAGCTCCTGGAATAGAAAAAGAACAAACGCCATCAACATAAACTTTTGGCGCTCCGCGCGGACTTCTTGGATTCGCGCTGGACCCCCTTCCCTGGCGCGCAGAGCGCGCCAGGGGCGGCGCCTGCGGCGCCACTGGGGGGCCCAGCGCGGATCCAAGAAATCCGCGCGGAGCGCCGAATATTTATGTTTATGGCGATTTTTATGTTTCGGCTCAAACGAGCTCCTGGAAGCTTCTAGGAGCCTCTGAAACCTCTTGCCTCTAGCGACAGGAGATCTCTGGAGACGCAGCGGCCAAGGCAAGCGTGTCGCGAGCAGTGGATGGTACCGTGGAGGCCAGTCCAGAAGAAACCTCCTACAAGAAACCCAACCCTGAGACCCCACGACGTCCATTGATTTCTGGTGTGGGAACGTCACGCCTTCCACAGCAAAACCATCGAAACCCAAGAAACCCAGGGCACCCTGGAGGCAAGCAGGGTGCTTCTTGGCATGGGCCTCCACTGTAGAGACTGGAGTTATCTGGAGACACAGCGGCAAAGGAAAGCGTGTCGCGAGCCGCGGATGGCACTAACGGTGGTTGCTGTGTCACTGGATTTCACGACGGAAGCGCACGTCTGATGAGATACCGCCTGCCAGCACGAACTGGGTCAATCGCACGATTCGGCCGAGCAGCTCCATCAAGCAGTCGACACAAATGGACCCCATGATGGACGATCGCGCTGCGAGTCGCGGGAACTCCGAGGAGGAGGTGCCCATACCGTTACCCTTCGCCCCCGATCCCCCTCCAGAGAGAGACCCTCGTCGCCACCGCTGGACTCGCCCCGCAATCCTGGTCGGAACGCACCCCGGGAGAGGTCCGGGGAGTATTCCAAATCCCTTATTAATCGTCCCCCGGGTCCGGTTTTTTAAGGCGCCTTTTTGGTCATTCAGGGGGTCCGGTTTATTAGGTCGCTTTCTTTGGATTGGAGCTGAGGGGGTCTGGTTTACGAAGGCGCCCCATCGAAGAGGGGGTCCGGAATATTAGGTCGCATTTGGAGGGGGGTCTGGTTTTTTGGGGGGGGGTCGATTAATGAAGGATTTGGAGTAGCGGTATCGGTACCTCTTGGTTTCCCCCGGGAACGGCACGCTAGGGGCGCGGCGCGCTGCAGACAGCAGGCACGACCTTGTTGTCCACGACCCAGCCCCTCAGAACCGCTGGCGTCTGCGCGTGGGCCAAACGCTCCAGGCGCTGGTAGGCCTCCAGCAGCAGTCCCTCCTCGCTGCCAGAGGAGGCAATCTCCTCGAGCACGTCGTCGAGGTCCACTCCTGCGTCCAGGTGCTGGATGGCATCGTCGACCTCGTTCGCGACGGCCCCCACCGCGCTCTCGAGACCCTCTCCGAGCGAATCCAGGAAACCGAAGAGGGCAGACGCCATGCACCGCTGAAAGAATCGCGGCCCGTCTGCGACGCCCTGACGGATCCGTCAGGGCTTCATGCCTCTTCAAGGCCTCATCGGGGAAACCTAGCAGCGCCGGGGAGAAACTGCCTTGAGCCCAAACGGCTGGGGCATCACGGGGGGAACAGGCGGGGAGGAGTTGGCACAGAGGCGATCACGGTTGGGTGAGTCCACCCCAGAATGAAAGAACAGAAAGAAAGAGCGAAAGAGACAGAGAAAGAGAGAGAGAGAGAGTGATCCACCGGCCCCCTTGCGGGGCCATCAGGCTGCGAAGATTAGGCTTGCAGCTCCCTGTGCGAGTTGCAGCTTCCAGTTTCCAGTGTTACAGTCCTGCTTTCTGCTTCCCCACTGTTAATTGTTGCTGAACGCGCGAGGGGGGGAGCCGAAAAGCGTCCTGGTTAGCGTCCCCGAATCGTGTTGTCTGAATTCCCAAGGGGTCGTGGGACACGAAACCCGCCGACCATGCCGGCGTGTGGAAGAGGCTGTTCCGTTTGACTCGTCCTCGTCGTCGTCGTCGTGATTGTTGCCGTCGTCGTCGCTGTCGCCGTCGCTGGTCCCCTCCCTTTCCCTGAGCCTGGCGCCGCTGCCTCCACTTTCACCAGGCCCTCCTCCTGGAGCGCTCCAGCCACAGCAAAATTGAGCAGCGCTGTAGTTGAGTCGAAGGGAAGCCCCTTCCCTTTGATCCCTTCCCCGCCGGGGGGGGGGGGGTCCTGGGGGGTTCCAGGGGGGGTCCCGGGGGAGGTCCCGGGGGGGGTCCCGGGTCAGATACGACTCCCCTCCGGGCGGTTCGAGAGCCCAGACAATCCCCAAGACGTAGCCAAAGTGCCCCGAGAGGCCCCCAAGAATGTCCTCGAAGGCCCCGAATCGCCGAAGTATCGGTCGAAGTCGCGATAGCCTCCAGACAGATTCGGAAGTTCCCAATCCAAGGGCACTCCCAAGAGGGCCCCAAGAAGCAAAAATCATAGATTTCCCTTAGGTTTTGAAAGATTTGGGCATTCTCGCCTTGTCAGCTTCCCGACGCTCCAAGACAGGCCAAGAGGCCCCCTAAGACCGCCCCGATATCGCCCAAGACGCCTCCAAAATAGCCCAAGAAGTCCCCAAGACGGCTCCAAGAGAGAGCCCAGACTGGAGACTCGACCGGACATTTCGAACTCTCGGCCTCAGAAGCTCCCAGGAGGCCCCCATAGGCCCCAGGAGGCCCCCATAGACCCCTAAGAAGCTCCCCACGAAGCCCCAATAAGCTCCCGAGAGACCCCCAGGAAGCTCCAAGAGGCCCCCACGAGGCTCCCAAGCGGCCGCCAACAGCCGCCCAAGAGGCCCCACAACTACCCCGAAGAGGCCCCCCCCGAGAACTCCCTGTATCCCTCAACCGCTGAGGGTGGAGCGGGGGCGTCCCCGGGGGGGTACCAGGGCGAGACCCGGGAAGGGTTGCGGGGCATGGTCCCGGGTCAGATACGACGCCTCCCTCGCTGCGATTTCGGAGCCCAGAAAAACTCCAGACATGCCAACATTGAATCACGAAGGGAAGCCCCTTTCCTGTCATCCCTTCTCCGCCGGGAAAGAGACCCGGGGAGGGCAGGTCCCGAAACGCTCAATGCCTCGATCCTCGAACCTCGAAACCTCCTCCTCCTCCTCCTCCTCCTCCTCCTCCTCCTCCTCCTCCTCCTCCTCCTCCTCCTCCTCTCCCTTCCTCCTCCTCCTCCTCCTCCTCCTCCTCCTCCTCCTCCTCCTCCTCCCCCTCCTCCTCCTCCTCCTCCTCCTCCTCCTCCTCCTCCTCCTCCTCCTCCTCCTCCTCCTCCTCCTCCTCCTCCTCCTCCTCCTCCTCCTCTCCTCCTCCTCCTCCTCCTCCTCCTCCTCTTCCTCCTTCTCCAACCAAACCCGCTCAAAATCGTTCCCCGCACTCCTCCTGGGGTCCATCCGGGGCAGTTTTTCCCCGCGGGTCCGCTCCTCACGGCCCCCCAGAGCCCGGAGATGGCTGGCCCCGCCGGCGGGCGTGAGACGTCGAAACGGAAACTCTCTTCCATTCTCTTCCCCTGGGGGGTAGGGTCCCGAGGGAGTCCCAGGAGGGGGGGGGTAGTGTTATTGTTCTCCCTCCTCCCTCTGCTCCTCGCTCCTCCTCCTGCTCCTGCCTCTCCTCCTCCGCCTCCTCCTCCTCCTCCACCTGCGTGCGGGGGGGGGGACCGGAGGCAAATCCCGGAAGCAAGTCCCGGGGATGCTCCAGGAGGGGGCCAGGGAGAGCCCCGAAAGTTCTGTCACGATCTGGACTGTATCCTGCCTCCTCCTCCACCTCCACCGCTGCTCTCCCTCCTCGTGCCCCTCCTGTGCCTGCTCCTCTTCCTCCTCCTCATGCTCCTCCTCCTCCTCCTCATTCTCCCCCGTCTGCTCCCTCAACTGCCTCCTCCACCCTTCCTCCCTCTCCACCTTCTCCTCCTCCTCCACCCCCCCCCCGCGTTTCCATATTTCCATATTCGTGGCCTCCAGGGTCGGCGGCACAGGCCGTAAGGCCTTCGCAATACATGACATTCGCGTCCCCGAGGCCAGAATCCCTAGTAGATTATAAAATGTTCGCGCCCCCGAGGCCAACAATCTTCATAAGTCATACATGATTCGCGCCCCCGAAGCCATAAACCCTCGTAAATTACACCATGTTCGCGTTCCCGAAAACATAAGCCTTCGTATATTAACCGGTACTCGCGCCCCCGAAGCCATAAACCTTCGTAAATTACAAATGTTCGCGCCCCCGAAGCCATACACCCCTTCTAAATTAAACATTTTCGCGTCCCCAGGGCCATAAACCCCCGTAAACGACACTATACTTGCGTCCCCGAAACAACAAACCCTCGCAGATTATACAAGATTCGCATCCCCGAGGCCATAAACCTTTTTATAAATTATTCAATAGTTGCGCCACGAGGCCATAAAACCATATAAATTACGCAATCTGTGCGTCCCCGAAGCCACAAACCCTCGTAAAGTATACCAGATCCGTGTCCCCGACGCCATAAACCATCGTAAATTACATAATATTCGCGCCACCGAAGCCATAAGCCCTCGTATTGGCCCTCGCGTGAAGTCCCGACATTGCTTCACGTCAGCGTCCAGGCATCCCAACACAGCTCTGGCAAATCCCATTCTAAGAGGGGGGGCGGGCGGCATGGGGGCGAAGCCCTTACGGATATAGAGAGAGTGAGAGCGAGATAGAGAGAGAGAGAGAGCAAGAGAGAGAGAGAGAAAGAAAGAAAGAAAGAGAGAGAGAGAGAGAGAAAAAAAAAAAAAAGGAGGCCACTGAGGGCAAAGATGGCCATGGAAGAAGGATGGAGGGCGGCTTGGCCAGCAGCAACGCCATCCTCCATCCCTCCTCATCCCCCA
>CAUYUJ010004120.1:7500-55000 GCA_963575745.1 Prorocentrum cordatum | reverse complement strand
CCAGCTTCATCATCAGCAGCATCAGCGTCAGCATCAGCATCATCATCAGCATCATCATCATCAGCACCATCAGCAACCTCATCCTGGATCATCATACCTCATCCTCAATCAGCATCATCACCATCACCATCACCATCACCATCACCTCATCATCACCATCATCATCAGCATCATCATCATCATCAGCATCATTATCATCATCATCATAATCATCATCATCATCAGCATCATTCTCTCATCATCGCATCATCTCATCCTCATCCTCAATCCAACAGCTCCTCTCACATCAGCATATCATCATCATCATCATCAGCATCAGCATCAGCATCATCATCATCATCATCATCATCATCATCATCATCATCATCATCATCATCATCATCATCATCATCATCATCATCATCATCATCATCATCATCATCATCATCATCATCATCATCATCATCATCATCATCATCATCATCATCATCATCATCATCATCATCATCATCATCATCATCATCATCATCATCATCATCATCATCATCATCATCATCATCATCATCATCATCATCATCATCATCATCTCTCATCCTTGCTTCTGGCCTCAGAGGGAACTCCACCGAAGGCCTCAGTGGTGCAGTTCGCATGCGTCCCCGCCACCCATTTCGGCACACCCCTCACACGTTTCGTGGCCCTATGGGGAGCTCCACCTAAGGCCCCAGTGGTGGCGTTCGCATGCGCCGCCGCCACAAATTTCGGCACACCCCTCACACGCTTCGTGGCCCCACTGGGACTTCCACCCAAGGCCCCCACGGTGCTGTTCGCATGCGTCCCCGCCACCCATTTCGGGACACCCCTCACACGCTTCGTGGCCGCATAGAACGCTCCACCCGAGGCCCCAATGAAGACGTTCGGATGCGTCCCCGCCACCCATTTCGGCACACCCCTCATACGGCTCGTGGCCCCCATGGGGAGCTCCACCGAAGGCCCCAATGGTGCCGTTCGCACGCGCCCCCGCCACCCATTTCGGCACACCTATCACATGCGTCGTAGCCTATAGGGAGCTCCACCAAAGGGCCGTGTGGGTCCGTTCGCATGCGTCCCGCCGCCCATGTCGGCACACTCCTCACACGTTTTGTGGCCCAACAGGGAGTTCCACCGAAGGCCCTGGTGTCAGGGTTCGCATGCGGCTCCCCGCCCACCGCATGTCCACTTAGGCAGGCCCCTTACACGGTGCGTGGACCCCGTAAGGGTTCCCCTCACTTGCCTCGCAGTGCTCACACCTGCATATGGGTGGGTTCTTCGCCAGGCTTTGTTTCTTGTTGTCGTGGTTCCTGGATTGCACTATTATGCTCAAGTGCCCATATTTACCTATATTCTCATGGAAAGCAACATGCATATGCGTTCTTGTGACGATTTTCCCCTCGTGACAAGAGAGGGCGACGACGAGGGAGGAACATCGGCATCGGCATGTCCTTCTCCTCTAACATCCGCCTGCCACCAGCACCAGCGAGCGTGCACCCTCTGCAGGCCGAAAAAGCACTCCTCCACGGAGGGGAGCACACGAGCGAGTGGCAGCCCTCCGGGCCCCACGGTGAGAAAGCAACTCATGGAAGCTGCTGGTCGTACCCATAGCGCGCC
The DNA here is from genome assembly GCA_963575745.1 of Prorocentrum cordatum. Classification (NCBI taxonomy): domain Eukaryota; class Dinophyceae; order Prorocentrales; family Prorocentraceae; genus Prorocentrum; species Prorocentrum cordatum. The sequence goes on along the minus strand of CAUYUJ010004120.1, from coordinate 53,377 downwards.
CATTCGGGCGCAAAGCGGACACGATGCATCTCTCTCGCATGGCCCTATCGGGCGCTCTTGGTCGCTACGGAACGCTATTGCAAAAGCTATCTGGCGCTACTGTGCGTCAGCAGGCCCGCGCCACCGAACACTATACTGGGCGCTGGTCGCCGATGCATCGGAAGCTTCCGTGACTTAGGATCTAAACACGGCGCTCATACCTGAGGCCGGCCACGGCATGCAGCAAAAAGGAGTCGGCGGCGAGCGAGGGAGGGAAGTGAGAAGGAGAAGGCCTTCTCGGAAGGCGGCGGGACTTCTCAGAAGCCCTCGCGCCTCCTGAGAAGCTGTCTGTGCCTTCGGGGAAGACTTAGGAGACTCCTCGGAAGGCCAAGGAGCTTCCGAGCCTTCTGAGATTACCAGCCTGGAACATATCCCTATCCCTAAGCTGGGCATCGCCTCATCACAATGCCAATCTTAGGGATTCCCTTAGTTTTTCAGGGCGCGTCCCTAAGATTGTCATCGCCTTTTGGCGTGTCAATCTTAGGGATAGGGATAAGTTCGAGGCTGGTGATGAGAAGGCCTTCTCCATCTCCCTTCCCCCCCTTGCTCGCCGCCGAAGGAGGTCGGCCGAGCAACTGGGGCTTGGCCCTGCCAGCGACCACTGGAGGCGGCCAGGCAGCTGCCACAAAACGGCAGGGCAAGACAAAAAGACGACGGCTGGCCGACCGAAAGCTTCGGCTCAGCAGCCATAGCCACTGGAGCTGGCCCAGCAGCAGAAATGAGCGGCAACGTCAGGGGTGGACCGACTCAGGGGGAAAGCATCGACCGGGAACATCGGCGATGCATTGCCAGTGGATCGGCGCCAGGCCGACGACAGCGCACGTCCTGGGCAGGGTGGGCCATCCGGCCCCTATTGCTAAGACGGGCATGACCTCCTACAGGCGGATTGCGGAAGAAAACTGAAAAAGTTCTCCAAAGCTGCCCAACAATCCTCGAAGAATGGTCGAGAGATCGTCCCCCCAGCTCCTTCCCTGACTGTCCTCGAAGACTCCTCCTGGAGGGGGACATGCCCGACTTGGCGCAAGGGGGTCGATGCACCCCCCCCGAGCCTGCCCCCCCCCCCTTAATCGGCGGTGGACGCACCTCCCTTTAGCAAACCTCCCCTTAGTGAAAACACAGCCTGGGACTGAAACCGCCGGACCCGGACCCGCAAAAACGAGGGCCGCGACGCCCTCTCGCGAACCGAAAACGGCCAATTCCTGAATCGACGTGTCAGGGCAGGAGGTCTATCCTTAAATCGGGCCTGTCCCCCTAGAGGGGGATTCTCCAAGAAAAATAAAAGACACCCCAAAATACCCCACACAGGCCAACAAATGCTCAAAAAATAGTCCCCAGACTATGTTTTGATAATTGTTTAATTATTTTTGAATTATTTTGGGGGGTATGTTTTATTGTTCGTCGAAAATCCCCCTGTAGGGGGACAGGCCCGACTTAAGCCTACTGTAGCCTTGGTCACCCAAAAGAGCTTCAAGCACTAAGAACAGCACCGAGACTGAAGGGTTTTCACGTGTCGGGCCCTGGGAGGCGACACTCTCTCGACACTGTTTCGATGCTTTCCGGGGTGCTCGAAATGTTCTGTTTGGAATGTGGCCCTTAAGTTCCGGGGACACGCCCGACTTAGGTCTACCCACCTCCGACTCAAACGCTGCCCCCGAGGAGCAGCGGGGCTCCGAGGCATCCGCGGGCGGCCCCCGCCCCTCTCCGGGGGGGAGCGGCCCGCGGAAGCAGCTACTACGACGAGGGCACCGATCACCGCCCGCGGGAGCATTCCTATAGTCCTACCAGGAAATGTTCTTGGAACCCAAAGAATGCTCTAAGAACCAAGACAATGTTCTGATAGCATAGACCCGAGGTGATAAAATAAGACAGACTCCGCCAGAAATGTTCTAAGAACATGTCCTGGAACCACAAAAAGGTTCTTAGAACATTGTTTGGTAGGGCTATAGGCGAGCCAGGACGCTTCGCCACTGCTTGGCGAAGACCAGCGGGGCTCCGAGGCCTCCGCGGGCGGCCCCCGCCCCTCTCCGGGGGGGAGCGGCCACCACGGCGAGGGCACCGAGGAGGAGCCTCTGGACGAGGAGCCCGGGGGCGGAGGGCTCCAAAGTCTGGACGCCCGAAGTGGGCACACGAAAACCCTGGGCGCTCGAACATCTTCCGGATGATCAAGGCTAAAGTAAGTTGGAGCATCGTAAGGTAGGAGGTCTATCCACCTCCGACTTAGCCGCTGCCCCCGAAGCGCAGCGGGGCTCCGAGGCCTCCGCGGGCGGACCCCCGCCCCTCTCCGAGGGGGAGCGGCCCGCGGGAGCAAGCCACCACGGCGAGGGCACCGAGGAGGAGCCTCTGGGCGAGGAGCCCCAGGGGCGGAGGGCTCCAAAGGGGGGTCTGGGGGGAGCGGGTTTTCCAGGAGGGGTTCCCCAGGGGCCTCGCACCCCCTGTTTTGACGAGGGCACCGATCACCGCCCGCGGGAGCAGCTACCACGGTGAGGGCACCGAGGAGGAGCCTCTGGGCGAGGAGCCCCAGGGGCGGAGGGCTCCCAAAAGGGGGGTCTGGGGGGATGGGGGTCTTCCAGGACGGGTCCCCCAGGGGCCTCGCACCCCCTGTTTTGACGAGGTTCCGATGCCCGCGGGAGCAGCCACCACGGTGAGGGCACCGAGGAGGAGCCTCTGGACGAGGAGCCCCAGGGGCGGAGGGCTCCAAAATCTGGACGCCCGAAATGGGTACGGAAAGAATGGGCACAATGCCAAACAGCAATTCCTGTTCATTTTGAACAGGACTCACTGTCCACGCCGCCGCGGCCTGTGTCCATTCGAGACAGAAGGCCGCCTGCCCAACAGCGGCCGCTGATGGTTTGGGACAACATTTGTTGCTGGGCATTGTACCCATTTCTTCCGTACCCATTTCGGGCGTCCAAACAAAGGGGGTTGGGGGGGAGGGGGTTTTCCAGGAGGGGACCCCCAGGGGCCTCGCACCACCTGCTCTAACGAGGCTCCGAGGCCCCAGGGGTGGCTCTCTGGAGAACCCCCTCCCCCAAAATCCCCCTTTGGAGCCCTCCAGCAGGGGCACCCCAACTGAGACTGCCTACCAGAGCACCCCAACCCAACCCGAGGGCACGAATCAGACCCGAATCTCGGGTCCAGGGGGGTACACGAGCTTCATGTGTTTTTGTTTCCATGCTCCCCGAGCCCCCCCCCACTGGAAATGGAGGGCAAATCACGGCCTTCGGGTTGGGTTGGGGTGGTTTGGTGGGAGGTGAAACTGAGGCTTGGCCAGCGATATCACCGCCGCCCTCCTCACTGGATGCTCATTCTGGGGACCTTCCCGGAGACGCTCGCTCCACTCTGAGTCGAACTTGAGTCAAAGTTGAGTCGAACGTGAGTCGAACTTGACTCGAACTGGGGTCGAACAGATCTGTCAGGTGGGCCCCAGGAAGGTCCCCCAGAACAAGCACTGAACATTTCCTTAGGGTGGAGGGCTCAGGGTGAAATCCAGATGGGCTTCTGCACCTCGAACATGAATCCGTCTTGTAACTCACCTGTTGCAGAACCAAGCCTCGAGAACCCATCGAAACAGCATGCCAGATTGCACCCTTTGCCCTCCACCCAAAGAAAATGCTCGGGAGTTCCTAGTACGAAATGCGCCCCCCCCGCCGAGGGGGCCACCTTGAGAGCGGAGCCCCCGCCGAGAAGGCCACCGCACGCCTCCTCCTCCTCCCCCTCCTCTTCCTCTCCCTCCTCCTCCTCCTCCTCCTCCTCCTCCTCCTCCTCCTCCTCCTCCTCCTCCTCCTCCTCCTCCTCCTCCTCCTCCCTCCTCCTCCTCCTCCTCCTCCTCCTCCTCCCCCATACCATCTCGTCGGCCCTTGCAGATCGACGCCCATCGACGCTGAATCGACGCCAGTCGACGCTAGATCGACGGGAGATCGACGCTGAACGATGCTAAATCGGCGATGTTGCATCGACTCCCGGACGCCAAACGACGCCAAACGACGCTCAAGACGGAATCAAGAGGGCATGCCAGGCTCCCATGATTTGCTACCGAACGGTCTGTTCCATCCTCACAAGGGACGAACATATCCGTATCCGCGCCCTCGCGGTCGGGCCTCCGCGGCAGGATCCCGCGAACCTGCGGTCGCGCGGATGCGGCCCGCGTGCGGGACGTCCGCGAGGAAACGCCCCGCCGGCCCGCGAGGCCGCGGATATGGGTATGCTTGTCGCCCACGACCCCCGGAAGCCCCCACCCTTTCCCCAGGACTGGCTCTTCATCCTGGGCTGTTTCCAAAGGTCTCAAGGCCTGGCGAGGGCCCCTGGAGGCCGAAAACGGACCAAAACCGCCCGCCGCGATGTTCCCAAGGGTCTGCCGCCGCCACTGAAAACTAGCATACCTTGAAATTACAACTGGCTCCCTAGACCCCATCTTTCTGCGCCATCCTTGCGCGCTGGATCGATATGTGATGGCCCCGAAGCCCGAAATTAAACGCGAAAACGACCGACCCAGAGAAAATGCGGCGCGAAGATCTCGAGGCGTTCACGACGCGAGCATGTACTGCTTGCGTGATAACCGACCACTGGCAAAACAAACCATGTTGGACCTAAGTTGACAACAATCTCTCGCCACATTGTTCTATCATGAGCCACGTCTACATCGCAAAGCGGGGGGGGGGCTGGGAAGGGGCATGCCACTCTGTAACAAAAAACTGACGGTGGCTGCCGCGATCGCCGCAGCGACCTCGACCCAGAGGATTGGTTCAGTGTCAGATATCCCGCAACGATGTCTCTGACTCTCCATCTTCCGAACCTTCCGACCAGCAGGTGGCTGATTTAGCGCTCTCCTCGAGGGACCAAAAAAAACAGAAATAAAAACTGCCAGAGCGCCCCGAGAATTTCATGGACCTGCGCAGAGTGAGGATCGACTGGGTCAGGTCGGGCATGTCCTCCTACAGGCGGAAGTTGCAGGAAAAAACAAAACCTGTCAAAAAAATAAGAAGATAAACAGCACTAGAAAGCTCGTCCCCAGACCATGTCATTTACTGGTTTGGAAATCTTCCTCCTCCTCTGGAGGGACACGCTCGACTGAAAGCGCATGGGAGGGGGCATGTCTGGACCCCGGCCCTTATGTTGCATCCTCGGGGGACCTTGTCTGTCCCGTCGCGGCCCTGTCCGCGTCGAATGCGTGTCGAATCCATGTCGGACGCGTCGGATCCGTGTCGAATCCGTGTCGAATCCGCGTCGAATCCGTGCCAAATCCGCGTCGAGTCCGCATCGAGCCCGCGTCGGGCCCCCAAAAAGACATCAATTTTGGGGACAGGCGAGGTCCCCCGAAGATGCAACAGAACGGCCCCCCGCGGGGAGCCCGGCCGATGCCCCGCGGCACGCAGCCTGGGCGCCGCTCTCAGCCCACCTTCTCGAAGACGTCCGGGTTGATCCGGAGGTTGCCAAACCACGGGTCCCGAGGCTTACCCTTGCGAGGGGGGGCCAGGAGCACAGGAATGGATAGGCACAACTCCCAGGATCCCCCCTATCTCTCAATACTTTCTGGATGTTCGTCTTCCCCCCCACTTCCCATACTTCCCAAAAAAATGTCATTGGAATCGACGATGCATTGCGTCTGTGTGGTTCTCCCTCCTGACCTTGGCCCTCCGCAGGGCGCGCAGGAGGTCCGCATCGTCCGCGCTGGCGGTGTCCTCTTGGCGGCGGAGGGGCGATTGCGCACTCCCTCCCGCGCGGCCCTCGCCATCCCCTGCGACCTGGGCGCTGCCCGTTTTCGGGGCCCGGGGCCATCACGGATCGATCCGGCTCGGAGAATGCCGCGGAAAGAGGGGGTCCAGGGCTCTGGTCGCGATGTTTCGCAATGTTGCGTGTTGTTCGCAACGTCAGATCTCAGGGTCCCGCTCACGATCCCTGCCCAGCTCCCTCCCTCCTTCCCTCCTCCTCCTCCTCCCCCTCCTCCTCCTCCTCCTCCTCCTCCTCCTCCTCCTCCTCCTCCTCCTCCTCCTCCTCCTCCTCCTCCTCCTGCTGAGCATCGACATCGCCCCCTTCCTGTCGGCGCTTCGCGCGGCGGCGCTGGCTCCTCACCCCTCCCTTGTCTGGGAGCGCCACGCGCGCTCCAGGAAGGCCACGCCATCCTGCGCCTCCAAGAGGCCCCCAAGAGGCCCAAAAGAGGCCCCCAAGAGGCCCAAAAGAGGCCCCAAGAGGCCCAAAAGAGGCCCCAAAGAGGCCCAAAAGAGGCCCCCAAGAGGCCCCAAGAGGCCCCAAGAGGCCCCAAGAGGCCCACGCGCCCCCAAGAGGCCCCCGAGAGGTCCAAAAGAGGCCCCAAGAGAGGCCCCCCTAACGGCCACCAAGAGGCGCCCGAACTACCCTCCAAGACACCCCCGAGAAGCCTCCCACGAGATCCCGACGAACATCCGATAGGCTTCATGCCCACGGCCCAGGCACGGTGGCGGGATGGGCCGAAAGCCACTGGATCCGCCGCCCCCTGTCGATTCATCGCAGGGGTGCCTGGCGTGCTGGATTTGTTCGGTTTTGGTTTTGGCTCTTTTTCCAAAAGAACTCTCCCAATGGGTTTCGGCCCGTCCCGCCGGCCGCCCCCCAAGACCCGCAAGACGCACACGCCATCGTCCAATCCCAATTCTTCCTCCAAGACGGCCCAACATGGCCTCCAGGATGGTCACGTTAGCCCAAGATGGCCTCCAAGATGGTCCAAGATGGCCTCCAAGTCCAACCAGGCCAAAATCGTCCACTTTACAGTGGTTTTTGGAAGGATTTTGGTTTTTTATCTTTTCGGCTTCCCGACGCTCCAAGACAGCCCAGGAGGCCTCCAAGAGCGCCCCAAGACGGCCCAAGAGGCCTCCAGGAGCGCCCCAAGACGGCCAAAGACAGCCCCAAGACGGCCGCAAGAGGGCCCAAACACGACCCAAGAGGCCTCCAAGACGCCCAAGATGGCCTCCAAGACGGCCCCGAGGCGGCCCGAGACGGCCCAAGAGCTCCCGAAGATCGCCGAAAGATCGCCCAAGAGGCCTCCAAGACGGCCAAGATGACCTTCAAGATGCCCACGTGTTCCCCGAAGGCTTTCCAAACCGATTCGGGGAACACATGGTCCGATGGCTTGGCAGGTCTGGCCTCAACGTTCGGCCACATAGGCGCTTCCAAAAAGGCAGAGGGCGACGGTGGTTCGCCGTAGGCGTCTTCGATCCGCCGCCCCCTGTCGATTCATCGCAGGGGTGCCTGGCGTGCTGGACCCTCTCGGTTTTGGTTTTGGTTATTTTTCCAAAAGCACTCCCCCTGGGGCTTCGGCCCGTCCCGCCGGCCACCGGAAAATCCCCAGAACGCGTCCGCCGTGCCTCTGTTTCCTCCAGTTGGCCCAAGATGGCGTCCAAGACGGCCAAGATGGCCCAGGATGGTCTCCAAGACGTCTCCAAGACGGCCCAAGATGGCCTCCAAGACGGCTAAAATGGCCCCAAGATGCCTCCAAGACGGCCCAAGACGTACCCAAGACGGCCTCCGATAGCCCAACAGGCCAGCAAGAGGCCTCCAAGGCGGCCCAAGAGCCCTCCAAGACGTCCTCCAGGAAGGCCCGAAAGAGCCAAAGTCTGTGATTCTCCTTAGGTTTTTGAAGGATGTTGGCATTTGCGCCTTCAAAGATCGCCCAAGAGGCCCCCAAAAGGGCCCCATGACGGCCCAAGTGGCCTCCAAGACGGCCCCAAGAGAGCTCCGAGACGGCCCAAGAGGCCTCCAACACGCCCAAGATGGCCTCCAAGACGCCCAAGATGGCCTCCAAGACGACCCCGAAGCGCCCCAAGAGGGCCCCAAGTCGGCCCAGAAAGGCCCCCAAGACGGCTCCCGACGGCGTCAGACGTGCCAGGAACCCATCAAGATGGCCGAAGTTGGCTCGAAGCTGGCCCAAGACGGCCCAAGAGACCCCCAAGAGGGCCTCCAGGAAGGCCAGAAGAGGCCCCAAACCTTGATTGTCCTAAGTTGTTTGACGGATTTTGACATTTGCTTCTTTTCTGCCTTCCGACGGCCCGAGACGGCCCAAGAGCCCCCGAAGATCGCCGAAAGATCGCCCAAGAGGCCTCCAAGATGGCCCCAGAACGGCCCAAGAGGGCCCCAAGACGGCCCCAGGCGGCCCCCAAGACGGCACAGGACGCCTTTAAGACTCCCAAGATGGGCCTCCAAGACGGCCCTGGAGAATTCCAAAGAGGGCCCCAAGTCGGCCCATAGGGGCCCCCCAAACGGCTTCCGACGGCGTCAGACGGACCAGGAGCCCACGAAGTCGGCCGAACATGGCCCTAAGGTGGCCCAAGACGGCCCAAGAGGCCTCCAAGAGGGCCTCCAGGAAGGCCCGAAAAGGCCAAAATCATGTTTCCCATTGGTTTTTGAAGGATTGTGGCATTTGTTTGTTTTCTGCCTTCCGACGGCCCGAGACGGCCCAAGTGCCCCCAAAGATCGCCCAAGAGGCCCAAGACACGGCCCCAAGAGGCCCCAAAGACGGCCCAAGAGGTCTCCAAGACGCCCAAGATGGCCTCCAAGACGGCCCAAGAGCCCTCCAAGACGTCCTCCAAGAAGGCCCGAAAGGGTCAAAATGGCCTCCAGACGGCCAAGATGACCTTCAAGATGCCCACGTGCTCCCCGAAGGCTTTCCAAACCGATTCGGGGAACACATGGTCCGATAGCTTGGCAGGTCTGGCCTCAAAGTTCGGCCACATAGGCGCTTCCAAAAAGATAGGGGGCGGCGGTGATTCGCCGTAGGCGTCTTCGATACACACGGACATCCTCCGACGAACTTTGCCTGTCCCTTCAAGGAGGGCGGCAGTGTGTATAAAGCCGCTGGCCCTCAGTGGTGATTCATACACCGCCACCCTCCCCTGAGGCACGGAATAATCCATCGGAGGGTGTCTGTGAATGTGGAGGATTCTGGAAACCCTGAGCCGTTCAACCTGAAAATGTTGTCGTCTCTTGGGGGGCAAAGTTTTACTTCCGCCACCTTCCGCCGCCCTTCCGCCGCCTTCCGCCGGCGGAGGCGGCATCGTTTTACTTCCGCCGCCTCCTCCCGCCGAGGAAGAGACGACAACTCCTTCGACCATCGAAGGCAAAGCCATTTTTGGAACGCCTTATATTTTTTGCAGCGGCGAGAGTCCGGGTTCATCCTCCCCCCCCGATGGGTCCCTCGCCGCTCCTGGAGGCCTGCCGAGCTGGACCTGCCGCAGGAGCTGCGGCCACCTTGGCTCGACGGGGGCGCCAGCGCCGAGGCCGCCGACACCGTCCTGCGGGAAGACACCAACCAAACACACACACGCACACACACACACACACACAGAAGCCTCCCAGACGGGATCCGATTGGAGTCAACCCGTATGGTAAGGACGCACGATAAGAATGCAAGGCCTTGAGAGGCCATGTCCGACGCTCTACAAGCGGGGCGCGGCCAGGGAAGGCGACCAAGGATGGGCCGAGGGGGAAGGACATCCTTGCTATGCGGGTTGACTGTAGACGGGGTCGGAAAATCGCGCCGCATCGCCGATACATCGCCGATGCATCGGCAACGTCGGCGCGGAGAATCGGGCCCCACATGGAGCTGCACCGCCGATGCATCCGCGATGCGGCGCGATCCTCCGACCCCGTTTGCTCGGACCCCATCTGGAAGGCCGCGAACACACCAAGATAAGACGAAGCTAGGACGAGGACAAAATCGGGAGAGGATGAATCGAGAATCTGTGAGATCCGGCAGCTCTGGAGGATGGATCCCTCGGGCGCCGCGGCCTTCTCAGAGCGCTCTGGGACGGGACATCCCCAGACGTGCTCGCGGGGGGGGAAAGCAAAACAAACAAAACACCATCGGGCATGAACTCCCGCCCCGGGGGGGAGGAGGAGGAGGAGGAGGAGGAGGAGGAGGAGGAGGAGGAGGAGGGAGGAGGAGAGGAGGAGGAGGAGGAGGAGAGGAGGAGGAGGAGGAGGAGGGAGGAGGAGGAGGGGAGGGGGAGGAGGAGGAGGAAGGAGGACGAGGAGTGGAGGGGGGACGCGGCCCCGGACCCTCTCGGCCCCGCGCGCAAAAAACGAGCAGCCATCGGACGTCTGGCCCGAGATACCCGCCGGTTTCTGCAGGATGCATCGGACGCCCCGGCTCCTCCTCCTCCTCCTCCTCCTCCTTCCTCCTCCTCCCCTCCTCCTCCTCCTCCTCCTCCTCCTCCTCCTCCTCCTCCTCCTCCTCCCTCCTCCCTCCTCCCTCCTCCCTCCTCCCTCCTCCTCCTCCCTCCTCCCTCCTCTCCTCCCTCCCCTCCTCCCTCCTCCCTCCTCCTCTCCTCCCTCCTCCCTCCTCCCTCCTCCCTCCTGCGGGCAATATTTATATCCATATCCAGTGCGTCTTGGACTTTTAAGGAAGAGGTGCCGCAGCGCCGAGGCGCACTGGATATGGACAAAATCGAGCCTCTCGGGGCCAGATTTTGATCCACATCCAGTGCGTCTACGGTCTCTGGGGAAGCGAGTCCAAGACTCTAAGACGCACTGGATGTGGATATAGTTACTGCCCGCCCCGGCCGCTCGAGAGATCTCCAGGACGCTCCGAGACGATACGTTTCCTACGTGGACGCCCAGCGAAAAGGAACTCCTGAGGCCGCGGCGTTGCATCCGAGACCTCGCAAAAGCGCGAGCGACAGCGCCGCGCAGCGACCTCGTGGGCGAAGCCGAACGGACTCGAGAAATCGGCATCGCCCGTCTCAAGAATCCCTTCCCCTGGGGCCCCTTTTTCGGGTCGGGCGAAAGGGGGGGATAGCAAAGGGGGGGTTTGAGAACCAGCTCACGTAGCTGATCTTCCCGGCGCCTCCCGGCGCCAGAGGCGGCCACGTATCGAGGAACGGGCCCCTCGGTGAGGCCGAAACCAGCTGCATGCAGCAAATTTCGTACCCCCCCCTTTCCCAATCCCCCCCTTTCGCCCGGCCCGACTTCTGGAACCACGCGACGAGAGCGCTCCGGAGCGCCCTGGGACGACTGGCCTCCCGGTCCCCGCCCTGCCCGACGCACCCGCTGCGGTGGTCGGCTCGCCGTGCCACGGTTGCCGCGGCTGCAAGGTGGCTGCAACCCACTGGCGAGGCGCCTCTGCACGTGGATTGCAAGGTCGCCCGGCTGCTCCACGTCTGAGCAGGTCGCAGTCGCGGCCCCAACCTGGAGCAGCCAGAGGCGGACCTGCAGCCCGCTCGCAGGGGCTGCAACCTGGGAAAAGCGGAGGGTGCCGATATATACCGCTGCTCCCCGGAGCGCTCCTGGGGTGCGCTCTGACCAGACCTTCCAAGCGAATCCAGCCGTGGCAACGAGGGCCTCCCATATAAAGAGGAATAATCAGAGGAAAAAAAAAAAAAAAAAACGACGGCGGCATAAGCAAGCCACAGCGACCACTGCAGCAGCACCCCACCTCGCGCCGAAGAGGGGCCACGGAGGGGCGCGCCGGGCCACCCTCGGCGACTCCCCGGGGCCCTCGCCGGGCCCCAGGGGCGTCCACGAGCGGGCGCTGTCGCGGTGGGCTCAGGTCGGGCATGTCCTCGCACAGGCGGATGATGCTGATAAGAACGACGACAACAACAACAACAACAACAACAACAACAACAACAACAACCAGAACAACATCAGCAACAATAACAACAAAACCAAAAACAAAAACAGGAACAACAACATAAGCAAGCAAAAACCAATAGTCAAACAAAAATCACAGCGAAGAGAGCGCGACGAATCGTCCCCCCGACGATTGCTTGATGACTCACGCATTCTCCTACGCCCGACGGAACGCTGGGCGCTCGCGCCCGGGCCGCGGGCCCCGGGGCCAACGCAGACCGATCCGGGCCGAGCCGTGGGGCAGGAAGGACGGGGCTCCGCGATCGCGACTGCTCGCCGCGTCGCCTGCGCTGCTCGTGGCGTCGGACCTCCCCTGGGTCGCGAGCAGAGAGCACGACGGGAGGTCCTGGGCCGCCCTCGGCAGCCCCCTCCTCCTCCTGCTCCTCCTCCTCCTCCTCCTCCTCCTCCTCCTCCTCCTCCTCCTCTCCTCTCCTCCCTCCTCCTCCTCCTCATCATCATCATCATCATCATCATCATCATCATCATCATCATCATCATCATCATCATCATCATCATCATCATCATCATCATCATCATCATCATCCTTCCCCCCCGCTCCCCCCTGGGGGGCCCTCGCCGGGTCGCGGGGGCCGTCTCCAAGAGCGACCCCCCGGGAGGAGCCCCCGGGGGAGCGGCCAGCACCTGCGAGGGCCCACGCTGCGAGAAGTTCGCGGCGTCGGAGGTCGTCGAAGAAAGGGTGGAAGAGACGGCCCTGCGAATCTCTGAAAATCTCCACAGCCTACCCCAGAAGGCAGATGTTCTTATACATGCCAAGAGAACTCAGGCTCTGATATGAAAACGGTATGTGCGTCATCGATGTGATCATAATACGCATTGCGAGCATGCAGCTCACCGCACGCATAACTCATGAGCGAATCTGGGAAAATCAAAGAGTACCGATAGAGCTACTCCAGCTACTCCATGGACCTCTCCCGGGGTGCGGTCTGACCGGGATTTCGCGGCGAATCCAGCGGTGGCGACGAGGGCCTCCCAGGAGGCCCACGACGGCGAAAAGAAGGCAAGGGTAGCGGTACGTATCTCGAGTAACAAGTCATGGCATAGCCAAGGAATTTTCGGAGGTCCGCACTGATTTCTTGGATCAGCGCCACGAGCGCCGCCAGGGAGCTCCAGCGCCGATCTGCAAAATCCGCGCGGACATCCGATATATTATGTCATAGTTTGATCCCCGAATGTCGGTACCATTTCCTCCTCTGACCTTTGTGCGCGACGCCAGCAGCAGACGGCCCGGCCGCCCCGGAGCTCCTGCACAGGAGCTGGCGGGTGGCCTTGTCCTCAGCCCACCCGCCTGCAGGACTAGGATCGTTCTCGTCGCCGCAGCCGTTGCCACCGCCGTCGCCGTCGCCGTCGTCGCCGTGGTCGTCGTCCTCGTCGTCGTCGTCGCCGCCGCCGCCGCCGCCGTCGCCGCCGTCGCCGCCGCCGTCGTCGTCGTTGTCGTCGTCGTTGTCGTAGTCGTCGTCGTCGTCGCCGCCGCCGCCGCCGTCGCCGTCGCCGTCGCCGTCACTGTCGCCGTCGCCGTCGTCGCCGTCGCCGTCGCCGTCGCCGTCGCCTCGTTGTCGTCGTCGTTGCCGTCGTCGTCGTATTCGTCGTCGTCGTCGCCGCCGCCGCCGCCGTCGCCATCCCCACGTTGTCGCCGCCGCCGCCGTCGCCGTCGCCGTCGTCGTCGTGGCCGCCGCCGCCGTCGCCGCCGCCGTCGCCGTCGCCGCCGCCGTCGCCGCTGTCGTCGTCGTCGTCGCCGTTGCCGTCGTCGTGGTACCTATTCCGCCGTCGCCGTCGCTGTCACCGCCATCGCCGCCGCCGTTGCCGTCGCCGTCGCCGTCGTGGCCGTCGCCGCCGCCGCCGTCGCCGCCGCCGTCGCCGCCGCCGTCGCCGCCGCTGTCGCCGCCGCCGATGTCGCCGTCGTCGTCGCCGTCGTCGTCGACGCCGTCGACGTGGTATTCGTCGTCGTCGCCACCGTCGCCGTCGCCATCGCCGTCGCAGTCGCCGTCGCCGCCGCCGTCGCCGTCGCCATCGCCGTCGCCGTCGCCGTCGCCGTCGCCGTCGCCATCGCCGTCGCCGTCGCCGTCGTCGTCGCCGTCGTTGCCGTCGTCGTGGTATTCGTCGTCGTGGTATTCGTCATCGTAGACGCGTCCGCCGCCGCCGTCGCCGTCGCCGTCGCCGTCGCCGTCGCCGTTGTGAAACGCCTGGCCGTCGCCGTCGCCGTCGCCGTCGCCGTCGTCGTCGTCGTTGCCGTCGTCGTGGTTTTCGTCGTCGTCGCCGCCGTCGCCGCCGCCGTCGCCGTCGCCGTCACCGCCGTCGCCGTCGCCGTCGCCGTCGCCGTCGCGCCGCCCGTCGCCGTCGCCATCGCCGCCGTCGCCGTCGCCGTCGTCGCCGTTGTCAAACGCCGTGGCCGTCGCCGTCGCCGTCGTCGTCGTCGTTTGCCTTCGTCGTGGTTTTCGTCGTCGTCGCCGCCGTCGCCGCCGCCGTCGCCGTCGCCGTCACCGCCGTCGCCGTCGCCGTCGCCGTCGCCGTCGCCGTCCGCCGCCGCCGTCGCCGTCGCCATCGCCGTCGCCGTCGCCGTCGCCGTCGCCGTCGCCGTCGCCGTCGCCGTCATCGTCGTCGTCGTCGTTGCCGTTGTCGTGGTATTCGTCGTCGTAGACGCGTCCACCGCCGCCGTCGCCGTCGCCGTCGCCATCGTCGTCGCCGTTGTCTAACGCCGTCGCCGTCGCCGTCGCCGTCGCTGTCGCCATCGCCGTCGCCGTCGCCGTCGCCGTCGCCATCGCCGTCGCCGTCGCCGTCGCCGTCGTCGTCGTCGTTGCCGTCGCCGTCGTCGTCGTCGCCGTCGCCGTCGCCGTCGCCGTCGCCGTCGCCGTCGCCGTCGCCGTCGTCGTCGTCGTTGCCATCGTCGTGGCATTCGTCGTCGTAGACGCGTCCGCCGCCGTTGTCGCCGGCGCCGTCGCCGTTGCCGTCGCCGTTGACTAACGCCGTCGCCGTCGCCGTCGCCGTCGCCGTCGTTGCCGTCGTCGTCGCCGTCGGCTCGTGGCGGGTAGGAAGCGGGGGAGGGCGCGCGCCAGAACCTCACGGACGAGCGGCTCCGCCCGAGGGCGTTCTGTCGAACTAAGACCCAAGCCGATTCACTGGTATTGCATCCCCCTCGCCCCCCACCTCCTCTTCCGCAGGCCTTTACAAACAGTGCTGGGCGGGAAAGGCGTGCGCGTGCGTCCCGACTCACGTGACATATGCAGTTCCTCTCGGGCCTCGCCACGACCCCTCCAATGGTAGTCCCCAAACATGGTGGCGACAATACCCGGCGGTGAGTCTCGGGCGATTTGGTGTCACCACCCGCTGTGGGGACTCGTGTGGACTTTCGAGGACCTCCCGAACGCCGGTGGGCCCAGGAGAGTCACAGAACCCGGCGGCGGCCCCGTCGCCTCCAGAACCCGGCGGCGACGCATCGGGAACTCCAGGTCACCGCCTGACGTCTCGCCACCTGGCTCGGGGGCTCCCAGCTCCACCTCGGTGCAAGCAAGCCCGCCGGAGTCTGCGAACGAGCGCCATCTCAGCGACGAGCGGGAGCGGGTCGTGCGCGCGGCGGCACGGCGGCCCTCCCGCGGTGGCCTGTACGCAGGCCGCCGGCGTGGCCGACGCCGCGCGGAGAGGAGAGGGAGCCCACGCGCGGCCTCGCGCGGGCAGGCTGCGCGCCAACGTCCGCGAAGACGGCCATCGCTTTTTGCCGTTCTACGTCGCTCGTCCGTGTGCGGCCTCTGGCTTGGTTGACCCCAGAAGGGGGTCCAGCTGAAAGGGGGTGGTGCAACAGATGCGGGGCCACAGTGTCGTGCAAATGTGCTGCGCCAGGGAGCAGCATCGCATCTTGCATCGCATCTTGGATCGCAGCTGAAGATCCAGCAATACGGCTGCGCACCGGAATGGACTGCACGCCCCAAATCTGCTGCAATCCCACACATATGTTGCACCAAGTCTATTGCACCACCCCCTTTCAGCTGGACCCCCTTTGGGGTCAACCAAAGCTGGGGGCCAGATTCGGGCCCCGGAACCGTCAGGAAGCGATCCGGCGCCAAAGACTGGCCAGGACGGACCCCGCGAGAGGCCGGGAGGCCGATCTCCTCCTCCTCCTCCTCCTCCTCCTCCTCCTCCTCCTCCTCCTCCTCCGGGGCTCGGAGTCCGCCCGCCTCCATGCACCCATGTCTGCCCAGCAGCTGCGGTCGGGAACGTTTGCTCCGCGAGTCGCGACGGCGTCCCCGGCGGCACGCTGTGCCCTGCAAGCGGATGGCGTGTCGCTGTGCCTCGCGGGGCGGGAGGCTCGAAAAAAAGCTCGGGGCGCTGGCGCCCGGGGACTGGTGCGCAGTGGGCGTGCCGCGCCGAAGCGTAGACGGCCAGAACGGGCGGCGCGACACGCTGAGCAAAAGTTCCTGAACATGCTGTTCGGGGAGACGTAAGACATGGGTACGGGGGACTCGGAAATCCCCGACGAGGTCGTCAAAACAATGACGAGGCCGAGCCTGCATTTTGACGAGGCCTCCCGCTGCAGACATCCCACGAAACTCCTCCTCGTCAAAATCCGAGTCACGGTCGTCAAAAAACGATGGCGAACCCGAGTCCCGGCAAACCCGGGTCTTACGCTCCCCCGAACTGTGTGGAAGGACGACAGGGGGGATGGCGAAGGCGAACGAAAGCAGCTACTGCTATGAAGAAAGACAAGGTGGTTAGCAAAGGCAGGATTCACCAATCGACTAGATCCAGTTGGTTTTCCTGGCGCATCCCTGCGCCGTGGGCGGCTGTGTATCGAGGACAGCGACGCTCAGTGGAGCCGAAAGCGGCCGCGCGCACCAGAATTCGCAGGCCCCCCCATTCCCTCTCTCTAGGTTCTCCGGCTTCGCGCACCGCGCCCCGCAGTGCGCGACGCGTGATTGTCTCCGCGCCCACGTGCCGCCCGCCCTGAGCTCCTGCTCCTCCTCCAACTCCTCCTCCTCCTCCTCCTCCTCCTCCTCCTCCCCCTCCTCCTCCTCCTCCTCCTCCTCCTCCTCCTCATCCTCCTCCACTATTTTCCTTCTGGATAATTCCTCCCTGTCGCACCCCGAGGCCAGCGAAAGGGCGAGCCTGGCATTTCGCTTGGTAAACATTGGTAAGAGCTTGACGGATTGAGGGCGGGTGGCTTTCAACATGTGGCTCTGTCATTAGCGCCGCGAATATCCGTTTCAACAAGTTGCAAGAGTTTCACGGATTGAGGGCTGGTAAGTTTCAATATGTGGCTCTCGCATGGACACTCGTCGAAAAAACAAGAGGCGCACATATTGAGGGCGGGTGGTTTTCAAAACGTGGTTATCGCCTTAGCGTCGCGCACACTCGTCTTAAACATTTGCAAGAATGTGACGGGTCCCCATGGTAAGCGTACCAGACACTGTGCTGTAGAAGGACTCAGGACTGTGAAGGCGCAACAATTACATCGATTCGCGGTTTTAAAGTCGCAGGAATGATTTTCTGGTACGAACCGGGATCGTCAAGACGAAACAGTCAGGTTGACTCGTGGCGCTGGAGTCCCACGAACGGTGGTTTGGCACGCTTCAGTGTCTTCCAACGGTTGTCTCCCAACGAGGCAGTTCCTTCAGTGGAAATGAACCCTTGTCAGTGATGAGCCTTGGGTTTACACTGATCCTCCTCCTCCTCCTCCTCCTCCTCCTCCTCCTCCTCCTCCTGCCCTCCTCCATCACATTTACCATATAAATAACTCCGTGTCGCAACCCCAGACGTGTCGGTAAGGCGGGCCAGACGTTTCGCCGGAGAGCCCTCACCGTTTATGATCCTGAAGCTTGCTCGTGTAACCGTTTCAATGGGAGCGCGAGCCGTTTTCCAAATGTGGCTCTCGCTCTAGCGCCGCGTACATACGCCTCAACAGTTTGCAGCAGCTTCGCGGATGGAGGGCGGGCCGTTTTCGAAATGTGGCTCTCGCCCTAGCGCAGCGCACATTCGTCTTAAAAGTTTGCGACAGTTTCTGGAAGGCGGGTCGTTTTCAAATGAGGTTTCCGCCTTCGCGCCGTGAACAGTAACCCCAACAGTTTGAAACAGATTCAAGGATGAAGGGTGGGTCGTTTTCGAAATGCGGCTCTCGCTGTAGCGCCGCTCAACTTCGCCCTATAGTTCGACAACGGATCCCCTTGGCCGAACCCCCAGGAATTGTTTTCTGGTCCAGTTTAGGGTTATCGGGATGCAGCAGTCACATTAATTCGCTGCGTTGAAGTTCCAGGAATGGTGCTCTGGCACGATTGAGGACGGTCAGGACGCAATAGTCACGTTGATTCGCGGTGTTGGTGCTGATGTTCCTTAAATTATGCTCTGGCACCCTTGTGGATTCTCAGACGAGCGTCTTCCAATGAGACACTTACCACAAGGACAAGAGTCTCTTGTAGGGACCTTCGAAGAGGGAACTTGGAGGGAGGGTGCATTGCAGCATCGTTGACGCGTCTTGGGTTTACGCTGGTCCTCCTCCTCCTCCTCCTTCTCCGCCCTTCCTCCCTCCTCCACAACTCAACTGCCCCGATACGCAACTCGCAACCCGCAGCGCGTTGACACGGATCTCAACACGTAGACTGAAAACGTGCGCCCGGCACGATGTGTTCGCCCAAACCTGGGCCAACAGGTTGAGCCAACATGCAGCGTGTCAACACGGGCGTTTCAAACGTGGCACGTGCTGCGTTTCAGAGCGGGCGTGTCAGGGCAACTAAGCTTCCCGATCCTCCTCCTCTTTCACCCCTCTCGCCGCGACCTCACAGATGCCAGCATCTCCTCGTCCTCGTCCTCCTCTCTCTCGCACCACAACCGCGCTGCGGGCTTAGGGATCCGGGACCTGCCGCGGGGTCCCAGGAGCTCACCCAGAGGCGCCCAGAGGCAGATCTGCTCCTCTTTCGCCAATCCCCCCGGAAAGAGAGCACGAGGGAGCAGCTGGAAGAGATCTAGGAGAGAGGGGGGGGGAACGGAGAAGTAGAAGAGCGAATTGAGCCTCAGCTCGGGTTCGTGATAGGCCCCTGTGCCATATATATATATATATACATACATACATACATACATACATACATACATACATACATACATACATACATGCATACATATATACATTACATTATACTACACTACACTACATTACATTACATTACATTACATTACATTACATTACATTACATTACATTACATTACATTACATTACATTACATTACATTACATTACATTACAATACAGCACGTGACATTAGATTACATTACATTACATTACATTACATTACATTACATTACATTACATTACAGTACATCACATGACATTACATTACATTACATTACATTACATTACATTACATACATACATGCATGCATACATATATATATATATATATATATATATATATATACACATATCACCTCTGCCACTGCCCCGCCTGTCGAATTCCCAGCCCGCACTCGTGCAGAAGAGCTGTTGAGCAAGTCAGGCTCGCCCTGAACGCGTGCAGCTCAGAAGATCGCCTCCGATGTCGGAGGCCGCACGGACGGGCGCGAGCATCTCGGGGAACGAAGCTCTCAAGCCGCCTTGGACTTGAGCAGTAGCTCCTCAGTGTTCAGCCCGACTGTTCAGCACTCGCCGGGATGCCGCTGGAAGCCCTTGCGACGTGCTGAAGCCAACGTAATCACTTCCACGAGGAGCGCTGCATAGGGAACGAAGGGGCCCTCCTGGCAACCGCGCGCCTCAAAGCAGACCGGGTCGGAGGATCGCCGATGCATCGGCCATGCCTCGGCGAGGCGGCGCGATCCTCCGACCCCATTAGCTCTGACACCACCTGGAGGGCCCAGAGGACGCCGCCCGAAACGCCCCGCGATCGGCCACGTGAGGGTTGTCTGACTCGGCGTTCCGACACTGGGCGGAAGTGGGGGGGGGAGATAGGGGGGGGGTCTCGCTCAGGACCTCTGCTCGGCGCCACTGTCTGCAGCCGTGCGCATCCCCTGGGGAAGAGACGCCACCTGCGTGAAACAGGCGCTTAAAGACAGCCAAGGTCTACGCCATGGGGGGGGGGAGGGGGGGGGGCGATGGCCCGCGCCGATCGGCAAAGCCAGGAACAAAACAACGATCACCCCACACGTCGCTCATGTCTCATCGTGCTCACTTCTGCTTGCGCTCGCTTCTACTTGTTCCTGGCCCCCCAGTGGCCAGGAAGAGGCCCAGTTCAGTTCAGTTCAGTTCAGTTCAGTTCAGCCTGCGTGCCAGCTCCGGCGGAGCGGTCCCCTGAGGGCAGGCGGGACATAAGTGGACATGATAGCGGTCCCCTAAGGGGCAGGCGGAGCGGTCCCCTGAGGGCCAGGAAGAGGCCCAGGATAGAACAATTGGAAACGAAAGGATCCTGGCCCCCCAAAAAAGTGAAAGACCTCTCGAAGGAGTAGAGACGAACAACGTGTGTATCTTTCGAGCCCGCGCTGCTTCGCTGATCTTTCCCCCCCCCCCCCGCGGCCGAGGCCGCCTGCGCCCGTCCCGATCGAGCCGTGGCCGCCGAAGAAGCTCTCGCCTCGGAAGGCGCGCCGCGGCCGCGCCCGCCCGCGCCGAGCGCACCGACCCGAGGGGCAACGATCTCGGAGGAGGAGAAGGTACCCATACCTCTACCCCCTCGCCCGTTTTCCCCTTTTCGGGCCTCCTGGGTGGCCCTCGTCGCCACCGCTGGATTCGCCTCGAAATCCTGGTCAGAACGCGCCCCAGGAGAGGTCCGGGGAGTAGCGGCATCGGTACCTCTTGGTCTCCCCGCGATCGGGGAGGACCAGCTCAGAGGGGGAGTTTGGGCCCCTGCAGTAGGAGCTCGACCACAAGAAGCCCTCCACAAGAAACCCTAGGGCCCCAGGACGTCCATTGACTTTGGGTGTGGGAACGTCACGCGTTCCATAGCAGAACCATCGAGGCCCAGGAAACCCAGGGCACCCTGGAGGCAAGCAGGGTGTTTCTTGGCATGGGTTGCCGCTGCATCGGCGATGGATGGGCGATGGGGGGTCGATGCAATGCATCCCCCCCTGAGCCCATCCGGGGGAAAGTAAGAGATGCCCCTACCGCTACTCCCTGGACCTCTCCCGGGGTGCGTTAGGACCAGAGTTTCGAGGCGAATCCAGCGGTGGCGGCGAGGGCCTCCGAAGAGGCCTAAAAAGGCAAACCGGCAAGAGGATAGCACGATGGACACCTTCCCAAACATTCGCCGGTATGGTCCCCGGGGCCCGATGACGGACCTCGGAAGCCGAAATCCGAGAAAAAAACGCCGGATTGAAACAATCAGATCCTCTGATCTCTGGGCTTCCTTCTCGGACCTCCCTCCCCAAACGCTGCCCCTGACGACCGCGGGTCCCGATCACTTCAGGCCCCCCCTGCCACGATCGGATCGCCTGGTGCGCTCCCACGCGCCGGCCTCTCGCTCCGCTGGGCCACAAAGAAAAGGCCCGGGCATGCGGAGCGGAGCACCCTCGCTCGTCGGTGGCAGTACAGTAGGAACTCGACCACAAGAGACCTTCCACAAGAAACCCAACCCTGAGACCCCAGGGCGTGCATCGAGCTTTGGTGTGGGACAGTGACGCTCTCCATAGCAAAACCATCGAAACCCAAAGAACCCAGGGCACCCTGGAGGAGGAGGGGGAGGAGGGGGAGGAGGAGGAGGAGGAGGAGGAGGAGGAGGAGGAGGAGGAGGAGGAGGAGGAGGAGGGAGGAGGAAGAGGAGGAGAGGAGGAGGAGGAGGAGGGAGGAGGAGGAGGGAGGAGGGAGGAGGAGGGGGAGGAGGAGGAGGAGGGAGGAGGAGGAGGAGGAGAAGGAGGAGGAGGAGCAGGGTGTTTCTTGGCATGGAATTCCACTGTGCGGTGTCAGCTCACCTCGGTCCAGCGGGCCTGCCCTGCGAGTGATGCAAGAGCAAAGCGCTTTTTGGTCGGCGGCTTCTCGGACCCGAGTCGCGGTCTATCACTGACATGGATGACGAGGAGGAGGAGGAGGAGGAGGAGGAGGAGGAGGAGGAGGAGGAGGGGGAGGAGGAGGAGGAGGAGGAGGAGGAGGAGGGGGAGGAGGAGGAGGACGAGGAGGAGGAATGGGGGAGGGCAAGGCGACGAAGGGCGCGATAAGTATGGGCGCGAGCTGTCGGACCCCGGGGGGGGCTTCCGATCCAGCGGAGACCCCCTCTGAGAACACACACACACACACACATGGCCCCCCCCCCGGAACTCACACCCCGGGAAATCTGGGCGTCGCATAGTTAGGTCTGGGAGCTAGCTGTCTGTCCGATGAGCGCGGGCAGCGAAAGGCGGCGCGGGGCCCGAGTCGGAGAGATGGGAGCTGCAGGGCACATCCGGGAGAGAGCCCTCCACCACCCCTGCCGCCGTCACCCCCACGAGCTCCGTTTCGAAGGCTGTGGTTGGAGGATGTTGTGGCTGGTGGCGGTGGTGGCGGCGACAGGTACCCAGACATCCTCGCGCTGTGAAAAGAAAAAAAAAAAAAAAAAAAAACGACGGGCAATTTTTCGCTATTTTCGGCATCCCCTTCCTGGGCCTCGGGACCGTCCAAAAACGACTCAGGGGGAAAAACCGGTCCCTGGGAAGGGGTCCAGACTTCTGAGGGGCACGTCATGAAAAAACACGACGTCGGGGGTCTGGGGTTGGAGGATGCTGTGGCTGGTAGCGGTGGTGGCGGCGGCAGGTATTCCGACCGCCGTGGGGGGGCCTTGTCCCGCAGGCTTTCTGTGCAAGCCGCATCCCATGAATCCGATCTTAAGTCGGGCCTGTCCCCCTACAGGGGGATTTTCGACGAACAACAAAAAATACACCAAACATAATTCAAAAATGGTCCAAAAATAGTCTGGGGACTATTTTGTTGGTATGCTTTCACCTTCTTGGTATATTGTTGGGGTATTTTTTAGGTTTCGTCGAAAATCCCCCTGTAGAGAGACACGCCCGACATAACATGAATCCGATCACCTCCTGCGGGGGGCGCCCAACGATGCTGGCGGATCAGAGCACGGCACGAGCGCGATTTCTCGGAGGTGTCCGCGCGGAAGCCTGGGAGCGGCTCCTGGGCCCCCCCTGGCTGTGCTCATGCCGTTGTTCTTCACACGAGGCCCCAAGGTATACATCACCACCATTGAGCAGGGACCGACCGTCCCAGCATTCCTATAGTCCTACCACGAAATCTTCTTAGAACACAAACATGTTCTAAGAACAAAGCAATGTTCTCAGAACATAAACCCGATGTGTTAAAACAAGACAATATCAACCAGAAATGTTCTAAGAACATTTCGTGGAAACCACAGAAAGTTCTTTGAACATTGTCTGGTAGGGCATAGGCGAGCCAGGACGCTTCGTCACTGCTTGACACCTCCCTGATCCCCTCCCTCTCTCAGGAAAGAGGAAAGGAAGATAAGGATGGAGGGGGGAGGAGGAGTCGACGTGGTGGTGGTGCCTGCTCTTGGGACCCGCACGTCTACATCCACCTCACCGGTGCTGGGATGCTGGGCCCAGGACGAGCCGGACCCAGGATCTCGGTGCAGGCGCCCTCTGAGCACCGGCCTTGGCGGAGGCACTGTGCGGAAGCGATCCTGGGACCGAGGATCGGAGAGGTGGACAGTCGACGTCCTCCGACTCCTCGGGGGTGACTCAGGCACACCCGAATCAACACGGATCCACGGATCATGGAGAGTACCCTTAAGTCGGGCGGGTCCCCCTGCAGGGGGATTTTTGGACGAAGAATTAAAAATACCCCAGAAATGCTCCAAAGATGCCCAAAAATAATCAAAAAATAGGCGCCTGACTATGTTTTGACTATTTTTGAATATTCCCCCTGTAGAGGGACAGGCCCGACGTAAGAGTACCCCCCGAAACATGAGGCCGCCGCCGCCTGCTTCGGCGACGGGGCCGGCCGCTTGGCGATGGAGGTGAGGCGGTGCTGCCTGTGGCGCTTCGGTGGAGGGTGCGGTCACCGCAAGAGCGCCACGCAGGGAACAGTAGTGGGCCGATGCTCCACCACCGCTACCATGCGCAGGAGAGGGAGGAGGAGGAGGACGGGGAGGAGGAGGAGGAAAGGGGAGGAGGAAAGGGGAGGAGGAGGAGGAGGAGGAGGAGGAGGAGGAGGAGGAAAGGAGGAGGAGGAGGAGGAGAAGAAGGAGGAGGAGGAGGAGGAGGAGGAGGAAGACCTCCCCATCCTCCCTCCTCCCGCGTCCCACCCGAGGCGGCGGTGGGGAAGAACATCGCCCCGCCAAACCAAGGAGGACCCCTTCCGGCCACGGCGAGCCTCGGCCGCGCCTTGGGCCCCCACCCCCCGAGCGGGGGCCCGCGGGGGATCGGCCCGAGAGCTGGAGCCCGGGCCTGGGCCCGGAGCTGGGGGGACACAGCAGACCCAGACCCCCTCGAGCAATGAAAAAATCATGACGGAAGGTTTTCCTGCATTTTTCGGCCTCCCGGGGCCCTCACCGGGCCTCGGGAGCGTCAAAAAACGGCTCAGGGTGCAGAGCCGGCCATGGGGAAAGGGTCGGGACCTCTGGGGGTCGACGTAATGAGAAAATCATGACGTCGGGGGTCTGGGGAGGGGGCCCAGGGGCACACGAACAAGTAGACACGAAGCCCAGGACTCCCCACATTGCCCCACATGTTCTGGGCCCTCGTCTTCCACCCACGTCCCATAGCGGGATCGACGACGAATTGTGTCGTCTGTGTGTGCTCCCCGCCTGGCAAGCGGCAGCGGTGCCGCCACGCCCTGGACCTCTCTCGGGGCGAAATCGGACCCGCATTTTTCCGGGAGCATCCAGCCGAGGCGACTAGAGCTCTCCAGGACAAGCAGCAACATCGGTATCTTCTCCTGCCCTCTTCTGACCATCCCCGCCCCCCAATGGCTTTGTCGGCGATACGTCGAGACGCCAGCGGCCGCTCGGGAGGATCCGGGCACCCCCAGAGCGCCCTCGGCGACGCGCAGCTGTTGGAGAGCACCCCGAGGCTGGACAACCGCCGAGAGCCGACGAGGACATCAGAACATAGCTCTCCCGGACGAGCCGCGAGGATCCGGGCCTCTCGGATGGGGTCCGAGCAGATAGGGGTCGGAGGGTCGCGCCGCCTCGCCAGAGGCATCGGCCGTGCGGCTCGATGCGGGACCCGATGTTCACCACGCTGGCGTCGCCGATGCTCGCCCGATACATCCTCGCCACTCCGAGCTCCGAGATGCCGCGCGCGGGGTGGTCACGATCGTCTCGCTCGAAACAGCATCGCACTCCTGGGCTCCGAGCTGCTGCGCGCGGGTTGGCCCGGCGATGCGTCATACCCAGACCCCCGACGTCATGATTTGTTCATTACGTCGACCCCCAGAGGTCCCGACCCTTTCCCCGGGGCCGGTTTTTCACCCCGAGTCGTTTTTTGACGCTCCCGAGGCCCGGTGAGGGCCCCCGGAGGCCGAAAATAGCGAAAAACCTTCCGTCGTGATTTTTTCATGACTCGAGGGGGTCTGGGAGTACGGCGCGATCCTCCGACCCCGTCTATTCGGACCTGGCAGCTGGTCCTTCCCTGAGCGTCTCGGCTGGCTTCGCCGGTCACCCCCCGGCGGGCCCCCCGGCCGCGGAGCGCAGGCTCCCCCCGCCCCAGGAACGCCACGGCGCGCGCGCGTGCCCCTGGAGTGAAGGGGCCCTGGGACACACAAATAAATACACCCAAATAATTATCCCGGCAAAGCAACCTAACAGCGATGTGTAGAAGCATATCTGAAAGCATTCCCCTTAAGATTCAGATGAAAATCCAGTTGTCGAATTCTGCTGTTCTCGCAGTCGTAGTCGCATTCGCGATGACAGTCGCAGCGGCAACGGCAGTCGCAGTCACAGCCTCAGCCTCAGCCTGCCTCCTCCTCCTCCTCCTCTTTCTCCTGCTCCTCCTCCTCCTCCTCCTCCTCCTCCTCTTCCTCCTGCTCGTCCTCGTTCTCGTCCTCCTCGTCTTGCTCGTCCTCCTCCTCCTGGTGCTCCTCCTCCTCCTCCTCCTCCTCCTCCTCCTCCTCCTGGTGGTCCTCGTTCTCCTCCTCCTGGTGCTCTCCCCCCCCCTCCTCCTCCTCGTCCTCCTCCTCCTCCTCCTCCTCGTCCTCCTCCTCCTCCTCCTCCTCCTCCTCCTCCTCCTCCTCCTCCTCCTCCTCCTGGTAGTCCTCCCCCTCCCCTCCTCCTCCTCCTCCTCCTCTTCCTGGTCGTCCTCGTTCTCGTCCTCCTCGTCTTGCTCGTCCTCCTCCTCCTCCTGGTGTTCTCTCCTCCTCCTCCTCCTCCTCCTCCTCCTCCTCCTCCTCCTCCTCCTCCTCCTCCTGGTGGTCCTCGTTCTCCTCCTCCTGGTACTCTCCCCCCCCCTCCTCCTCCTCGTCCTCGTCCTCCTCCTCCTCCTCCTCCTCCTCCTCCTCCTCCTCCTCCTCCTCCTCCTCCTCCTCCTCCTCCTCCTCCTCCTGGTACTCCTCTCCCCTCCTCCTCCTCCTCCTCCTCCTCTTCCTGGTCGTCCTCCTCCTCCTGGTCGTCCTCCTCCTCCTGCTCGTCCTCCTCCTCCTCCTGCTCGTCCTTCTTCTCCTGCTCCTCCTGCTCCTCGTCCTGCTCCTGCTCGTCCTCGTCCTCCTGGTCTTGCTCGTCCTCCTCCTCGTCGTGCTCTTGCCCCTGCTGAAAATGTGGCCCGGGAATGGAGTTCTGGGAAATCGAAGACCACGAAGTGGCTTACAGTTGGCTCCGGACATTCAAAATGTGGCCCGGGAATGGAGTTCTGGGGACTCGAAGACCACGAAGTGGCCTACAGTTGGCTCCGGGCATCCAAAATGTGGCCCGGGAATGGAATTCTGGGAAATAGAAGAGCACGAAATGGCCTACAGTTGGCTCCGGGCATCCAAAATGTGGCCCGGGAATGGAGTTCTGGGAAATGGAAGAGCACGAAGTGGCCTACAGTTGGCTCCGGGCATCCAAAATGTGGCCCGGGAATGGAGTTCTGGGAAATGGAAGAGCACGAAGTGGCCTACAGTTGCATCCGGCCCTCCAGAATGTGGCCTGGGAATGGAGTTCTGGGAAGTCGAAGAGCACGAAGTGTGTGACTGTTGGTGAAAAACGAGGTGGGCACAGCCCGCCCGGCAACTCCCAACACCTGCCCGGACCCCCCTGTGGAGTGATCTGTGAGCTCTTTTGAGACTACTAGAAACCTATCAGTCTTCGCTGTTAGGTAAAAACATGTCCCATATTTTCCTATATTTTCTTGGTTTTTGTCTTCGCCCCCGCTTGCCATAGTTTCCCATATTTTCCTGGTAATCGGCGATTAATTGTGTCTGTGTGTGTTTGTCCCCTCCTGATGGAGGGCGGCAGGACCGCCTAGAACCCCAGGAAAGCAGCCGGAAGTCTCGAGCCTCGAGCCTCGCCCAGGGATTCTGTGGTTCCCGTCCTACGGAGGGGCCGCATCCCAGAAAGGGTCCCGAGCACCCAGCCAAAGTGTCAAGAGAGTGTCGAAAAACAGCGTCGGGCGAGTGCCTCCCAGGGCCCAGCACGTGAAGACCCTTGAGTGTCGGTGCTGTTCTGGGGGGGCTCGAACTTCGGGAACGGCCAAGAGGGGGGTGTCCAAGAGGGGGGGGTGCAAATCATGACCGGCGGCATGTGCGCGGCCCAGCGGAGGGGCCAGGGACGTAACGAAGCAAGAAGAGGCGCCATGAAATCAGGGGAAATATCATGGCCCCCCGCCATGATCTCCACCCCCCCCCTAGTCATCACCCCCCTCTTTGCCGCCCCCGAGAAACTCTTCCTGGGGATAAAGGCCAAAACAAGTTGGAGCTTTGTGGGCCACGGAAACGGCAGGGCCGTTTTTTCACCGTTTCCAAAAAAATGTCCCTTGAAAATGGAAACGGCAAAAAAACGGCCACAGGAAACGGCAACAAAAACGGCTCCAGGATGGGAACCGGAGCCGGAACCGGTCAAAAAACGGCGCCGGAACCAGAGAACAAAAAAAAAACGGCGTCGGAGCCGGCAACAAAAACGGCAAAACGGAACCGGTAAAAAAAAACGGCCCTGTCGCTTCCAGGGCCCACTGAGGGTTGGAGCATCACAACCCCCGGACCCATCCACCCCCCTCTTTGCCGCCCTCCTAGTCCCCCCCCCCTAGTCACAACCCCCCTCTTTGCCGCCCCCGAGAAACTCTTCCTGGGGATCAAGGCTAAAGCAGGTTGGAGCATCACAACCCCCGGACCCATCCATCGGGTCGGGCGAAAGGGGGGGATAGCAAAGGGGGGGTTGAGAATCAGCTCGAGGTAGCTGATTTTCCCGGCGCCTCCCGGCGCCGGAGGCGGCCATGTATCGAGGAATGGGCCCCGATCGGTGAGGCCGAAACCAGCTGCCTGCAGCAGACTTCGTAACCCCCCCTCTCCCAATCCCCCCCTTTCGCCCGGCCCGAATCCGCCCTCCGACCCAGACCCCCGACGTCATGATTTTTTTCATGACGCGACCCCCACAAGTCCGGACCCATTCCCCGGGACCGGCTTTTCATCCCGAGTCGTTTGTTGACGGTCCCGAGGCCCGGTAAGGGCCCCCAAAGGCCGAAAATAGCGAAAAACCTCGCGTCGTGATTTTTTCATGACTCGAGGGGGTCTGGGGACGTTGCCCCTGACTGCCCCCCCCCCCCCTCGCTGGCACGACGGGCCGCGGCGCGTGCCCCTCCCGCGGCCGCCGCGACGGCGCCCCGAGGCCCGCGCTGGAGCTCCCCGGCGCCCACGCGGCGGGGCTGGTCGGCGCCGGCTTCGCCCTCGGCTCCGCCGGGAGGCCCGAGGTGCGGCTTCCCAGACCCCCTCGACTCATGAAAAAATCACGACGCGAGGTTTTTCGCTATTTTCGGCCTCTGGGGGCCCTTACCGGGCCTCGGGACCGTCAACAAACGACTCGGGATGAAAAGCCGGTCCCGGGGAATGGGTCCGGACTTGTGGGGGTCGCGTCATGTAAAAATCATGACGTCGGGGGTCTGGCTTCGCGGAGGGAGGACGACATGGGGCAGGGCCGGCTCCGCAGGGGACTCGCCACCGCTCGGGCGTGCCTTCCCCGTGTTTTTTGCTCGGCTTCGCGCGTGGCTTTTCCGCCACATGATCAGGGAGGCTCCTCGAGGGTCATCGCCGGGGAAAAAATGCACACGTCCGAGCGATGCCAGGTGGGGCAGGACCGGCTCAGCAGGGGAAGCATGGAGCGCCGGAGTCGGCGGCACACCGTCGACAGAGCGGCGACAGGCGCCCCCGGTGGCGAATCCGCACCTTCCCGGGCAAGGCGGGCCTATCGGGCCCCCAGCGGTGATGAACGTCACCACCAGGGGGTCACCACCAGGGGGGCAGCCAGCTCCTCAAGGAAGCGCCAGTTCCCCTGGGAGGTGACGGCCCCAGGACACTCGACCTCCCCCCCCCGGAAGGACTGCAACACGTCCCAAAAGACGCATCGACCTTCGATCCTGGAATTTCGATCCTGAGAAGGACATGGCGACGCCTCTAGTGGTGAGCCCCCTAGGCACTGCCCGAAGACGAACCATCGGCATAATAGTGCACGGGACACACCGAGAAATTTCAATAATGTCTACATATATGTCCTCCTCGGAGGCGCGCGTCCGACCCGAACATGTAGTATACCCATATTGTAGTGAATTGTTTCCCGAACGATACGGCCAGAAAGCGCCCGGCACGACGCACATACTAGAAGATTTCTCGATGCGCGCATCGCCCCAGAGGAGCGACGCACACATAATATTGATATGTTGGGGTGCCGCCGATAGGCACTACCCGAAGAAGAACCATCGGAACAATAACATACCGTAGGAGGTCAGCGCGTGCTTCCCGGATCAGCGCTGAAGGCCCCCCTGGCGGCGCCTCTGGCGGCACCCCTGGCGCGCTCCGCGAGCCAGGGATGATGGCCCGATGTCCCACCACCACTACCATACGTAGGAGAGGGAGGAGGAGGAGGAGCAGGAGGAGGAGGAGGAGGAGAAGGAGGAGGAGGAGGAGGAAGAGGAAGAGGAAGAGGAAGAGGAAGAGGAAGAAGAAAAAGAAGAAGAAGAAGGAAACAAAAAAAAAAAGAAGAAGCAGAAGAAGAAGAAGAAGAGGAGGAGGAGGAGGACGAGGAGTACAAGGAGCACGAGGAGGAGGAGGAGGAGGAGGAGGCGGAAGTTGAGGACCTCCCGATCATCCCTTCTCCCCCGTCCTACCTACGGTAGTCGTGGTGGAAATCAACCCATCAAGGCAGGGAGTCCAGCGCCGATCTGGGAATTCCGCGCGGACCTCTGAAAGCCTATGTCTCTTCGCCACCGCAACCATCACGATAACGACTACACTACGCTCTCAAACATCCGCCGCCGTGCCTCGAGGCACGGAGTGGGCGTGTCCTCGGGTCCTCTCGCTCCCGCCTCCTGCGCCTCAGCCCTCACCCCTGAAGAGTCTTTTCAGGGCTCGGAGCCCCTCGGCCCACAGCTCCTGGGGCGTGGCGCGATTCCACTGGGCTCTGGCGCGGTCTGTCGCGTGACTTTTTGGGGCCCACGGGGGCCCCCAGACGGGCCAGCAGAGCTCCAAGAGGCCTCCAAGGCGGTCCCAGAGGGTTCCGACTCGCTTGCATATCGCTCCAAGATGCCCAAGATGGACCCAAGACGGTCCAAGAAGTCCTCAAGACGCCCCTCCGAGAGGCTTCCGATGAGGGCCCCGAGGGGCAAAAATCACTGATGTTTCTAAGGTTTGCGAATGCTTTTAGCCTTATGGCCGTTTCGGCTTTCCGAAGCTCCAAGATGGCCCAAGAAGCCTCACAGACCGCCCCAAGACGGCCGAAGAAGCCGCCAAGACGCCTCCAAGACGGTCCAAGAAGAGGGCCCCAAGACGGCCCAAGAGGCGCCCAAAACGGCCTCAGAAAGCCCCAAGATTCGAGCCTTCCGCCCCGACAGGGCCCCCAGAGACCCCAAGAGGCTCCCAAGAGGCTCCGGAGAGGCCCAAAACGGCCCATGAGGGCCCCTAAGACGGCCCAAGAGGCACCGAAAGCAGCCCTGAGGACCCCAAGACGGCACCACAGGGGGCCCGAGAGAGAAAACACGAACCGAAAATCCAAGCCTTCCGCCCCAAGAGGCCCCCAGGAGGCCCCCAGAGGCACCCAGGACACCCCACGAGGCCCCCAGGAGGCCCCCAAGAGCCCCCAAGATGCCCCCAAGAGGCCCCCAAGAGGCCCAAAAGATGCCCCCAAAAAAAGCCCAAGAGGCATCCACACTGCCTCCAAGAGGTCCCCGAGAAGCCTCCCACAAGATCCCAACCAACATCCGAGAGGATTCATACCCACTACCCAGGCACGGAGACTTGATGGTCCGAAGGCCATGAGATACCTGGAGGCCTCCCAGATGGGGTCCGAGCAAATGGGGTCGGAGGATCTCGCCGCATCGCCGATGCATGGGCGATGCATCGCCGATGCATCGGCCATGCACTGGCGACGTCGGCGATGCATCCGCGACGTCGGCGTGGAAAACGGTGGCCCCACATCGAGCCGCATCGCCGATGCATCGCCGATGCGTCGGCGATGCGGCGCGATCCTCCGTCCCCATCCCACTCCGACCCCATCCAGGAGGCCTAGAAAACCACTGCTGATTTCTGGCAGCCGCGCTGACGACATGCACCAGGCACACCCGGAGCCACGCGGGGGCACACCCGCAACAGGCGAACCGGCGCACGAAGCCCGGGCCTGAGCCTCAGAAACGGAGCCAGCGGACCTCCGAAGGCTTACAGCAGAGGCCAGCCCACAAGAAAACTTCCACAAGAAACCCAACCCTGAGACCCCAGGGCGTCCATCGATTTTTGGTACGGGAACGGCACGCTCCCCATGGCAAAACCATCGAAGCCCAAGAAACCCAGGGCACCCTGGAGGCTAGCAGGGTGTGTGTCTTGGCATGGGCCTCCACTGTACGTTTCTGACCCGCGAGGCTTCGAGTCAGGCACAGGCAGCCCCCCACCCCAGGCAGGCCTCAGCAGGCCTCAGCAGGCCCCAGACTGGCCTCAACAGGCCCTCCGAGTGGCTCCCCAATAGTCCGAACTCGACCTCGACAGGCCCCCCGAATAGTCTGGGGCGGTCTCAGCACCCCAACCCTGGGGCGCGGAGCGCCCCAGGGGCGGAGGAGGAGGAGGAGGAGGAGGAGGAGGAGGAGGGGAGGAGGAGAGGAGGAGGAGAGGAGGAGGAGGGAGGAGGAGGGGGAGGAGGAGGGGGGGGAGGAGGAGGAGGAGAAGGAGGAGGAGGAGGAGGAGGAGGAGCGGCGCCTGGGTGTTGAGACCGCCTCGGACTACTCGGGGGGTCTGCCGACGCCGGCTGGGACCACCCGGGGGGGGCGTGTTGAGGCCAGCTGGGGCTGCCTGGGCTCGCCATCGCTGGGACGTCCATGCCCCGTGCATTGTTCGATATCGGGCGCGCAGTTGTTCGCGGCTGCTGTGCTAAGGGGCGGCTCCTCGAATTTGCTCGGCATTCTTGCATGTGCGGTCGGCTGTCGACAATGACGGCTGGGTTCGCAAATTATCTGGCTCTGTGCCCCAGTCAGCCCGATTGACCCGCCCTCTGGACTTTTCCTTGCGGGCCGCAGATCCCAAACCAAAAAAAAAGTATTGGTTCGCCAGATGCTCCAAGATGCTCTTCGATGGTTCTCGCCGAGAAGACGTGCACACGCCCGAGCTGCCTGGGAGCCACCCGGAGCCTCACTGCTTCTGCCGAAGGTATGTCGTCGTCGGCTCTTCGCGGCGCGCACAGGGAAGGGGGGGGAGGGCGGGGCGACGTCGGGCGGCCACGGGGGCTCTCTCGGCGAAAGGGCCGTGGAAGCCGGGGGGGGGGCTTCCGATGCGCACCCTTCGGCGGCGAGCGCAGCCGCAGGACGGGAGTCGGAGAAGGAACAAGTACTCCAGATTTCGTAATAAGGGGGGGGGGGTCTCATTTCGGGGGGGGTCTCTTCCAGGCTATCTTGGAGGGCCTGGGGGGGTCTGGGGACGATGTTTTGGAAGGTTATTCCAGGGGGGGGGGTCTAAAACTTCTCGTCGGGGAGGGTTGAGACCCCATCCCTTTTATTACGAAATCTGGAGTACCCATGCCGCTACCCGCGCCTCGCTTTTGCCTGGTGGGGCTTCCCGGGAAGCCCTCGTGCCCAAGGCTGGACTCGCCTCGAAATCCTGGTCAGAACGCACCCTGGGAGAGGTTCAGGGAGTAGCGGCATGGGTATATTTTGGCTTCCCCAGGGAGAATTGCCAGAGAGTGGGCGGTGCATTCGGCGGTGCGTTTGAAACGGGCCGGGGGCCCTCCCCCGAACAGTCGGAGCCGTCCAACAGAACCGAGAGGACGCCATCCACCCCTCCCCCTCCTCGAGCTCCCCCCCCCTGGCGCCGCCCGCGCCCACGCTCACACGCATGCCCGCGCCAACACCCACCCACGCCCACACCCACGCCCACGCCCACACCCACGCCCACTCTCACGCCCGCGCCCACTTCTGCGCCCACGCCCGCGCCCACGCCCACGCCCACACCCACGCCCACGCTCACGCCCGCGCCCACGCCCACGTCTGCGCCCACGTCCGCGCACACGCCCAACGCCCACACCCACACCCACGCCCAAACCCACACCCAAATCCACACCCAAACCCCCACCAAGACCTGCGCCCGCGCCCGCGCCCATGCCCACGCCCACGCGCACGCCCACACCCAAACCCACGCCCACGCCCACGCCCACTCCCACGCCCACGCTCACGTCCACGCCCACACCCAAGGCCACGCCCATACCCGAACCCACACGCAAACCCCCACCCAGACCCGCCCCCGCGCCCGCGCCCATGCCAACGCCCACGCACACGCCCGCGCCCGCGCCCGCGCCCACGCCCACGCCCACGGCACACCAACACCCACACCCACACAGACACCCACATCCACGCCCACGCCCCCGCCCATGCCCACGCACACACCCGCGCCCGCGCCCACGCTCACACGCACGCCCACGCCCACACCCGCGCCCACGTCCACGCCCGCGCCCACACCCACGTCCACGCCCACGCCCACGCCCACGCCGACGACCACGCACAAGCCCACGCCCACGCCCACGCCAACGCCCACGCCGATGCCCACGCCCACGCCCAGGCCCAAGCCCACGCCCACACCCGCGCCCACACACACACACACACACACACACACACCCAAAACCCACACCCACACCCACACCGACACCCACTGTCACTGTCACACCCACACCCACACCCACACCCACACCCGCGCCCGCGCCCGCGCCCATACCCACGCCCACGCCCACGCCCACACCCACACCCACACCCACGCCCACGCCCCGTCCTCGTCGCCGCTCCCCGCCACCGCCGCCACCCACCGCTGGCGCCGACGCCGGCCCGGGAGAGGGGAGGGGGGCCCCAGTCCTGAACCCCACCCCACCCACCTCCAAGCGCCTACAGAACGCGCTCCTTCCGGTGTCGGCGATGCACCTGCGACGTCGGCGATGCATCGGCGACGCCGGCGTGGAGAATCGGGCTCCACATGGAGCCGCATCGCCGATGCATCGGCGATGCGGCGCGATCCTTCGACCCCGTCTGCTCGGACCCCACTTGGAAAGCCTAGAGAAGGGGTATGAAATCTGGGGTGGCTAGCATGGCCCCCGCCAAGATAAATCTGCCCCCCCTGGCCTCGGAGCAAGGCAGGTTGAGAGAACAGCGCCTCGGAAACAATTCCCGGACCCCGCCCGGGCTCCAAACGTACCGGTTTCCCGAGCTGCCTCCGGCCGTGGCGAGCAGGGTTAGGTCGGGCCTGTCCCCCTACAGGGGGATTGTATGCGAAAATTTAAGATACTCAAGAAACACTCAAAAAGTTGAAAGATAGTCAAACAATCGTCCCAGACTATTTCCCTACCTAGGCTCTGCCTAGAAGGGTTCTTACTCTGTGAGCTTAAAGGGGCCGGGCAGTGGGGCTCGCCCCGGGCGGTTCCCCCAGTATCCGCCCCGCGGTTCCCGCAGTCCCCTGGGAGCTTTAGCTTTCGCTTTAGCTTAGCTTTAGCTTAGCTTTAGCTTAGCTTTAGCTTAGCTTTAGCTTAGTTGTAGCTTAGCTTTAGCTTAGCTTTAGCTTAGATTTAGCTATGGGTTAGCTTAGATTTAGCTTAGTGCTAGCTTATAGATACATTAGATTTAGCTTAGTTGTAGCTTAGCTTTAGCTTAGCTTTAGTTTAGATGTAGCTTAGCGTTATCTTAGATTTAGCTTAGCGTTACCTTAGATGTAGCTTAGCGTTACCTTAGCTTCATCTTAGTTTTAGCTTAGCTTTAGCTTAGCTTTAGCTTAGCTTTAGCTCAGCGTTAGCTTAGCTTCAGCTTAACGTTAGCTTAGCTTTAGCTTAGCGTTAGCTTAGTTTTAGCTTAGCTTTAGTTTAGATTTAGCCTGGAATTAGCTTAGCTTCAGCTTAGGTTTAGCTTTGCTTTAGCTTAGTGTTAGCTTAGCCTTAGCTTAGCTTTAGCTTCGCTTTAGCTTAGCTTTAGCTTAGATTTACTGTTACTAGTAATGCTGCTTTCCTAGGGGCTCCAACTCCTAGGTAGGGTCGCACTGGGATAATGTTTGACTATTTCTGGATACTCCTCCTGTAGAGGGGCAGGCCCGCCTTCAAAAGAAGGGGGCCCCCGCCGGCCGAATACCGTGCCCTCGGCTCGCCCTTCTCTGACATGCTAGTGGCCACCCCCCTCCTGGACGCCCCCGACGGGAACGGAGCCCAGAAGTCCAGGAGCCCGCGCCCCGAGAATCTGGACGAGGAGAACAGTCCCCACCCCCACCGGGGTCAACGTTGAGCTACACTGCCAATGCCTCGCTCTCCTGGGGCGCTGCTGCGTTCTTGCTCGTCAGCATGCGTCACGCGTGCGGGCGGAGCTGCACTGTTTATGCCGCGCTGTCCTATGGCTTTGCTGCGCTCCTGCTCGCCCCGCGCGCCGCCAGAGGCGGCGGAGAGCTCGAGAGGTCCGCCAACAGAAAGGCCCCACTGGGCAATCTGACGCCCCCTGGGTGGGGATGGATACCGTCTCCCTCGGGTTTCGGAGCACCCATCCCCACCTGGGGGGGGCACGCGGGGAGGGAAAACTTCCTATAACCTGGTGGGGGCGGGGACGGCTCCGACGATGATGAAGATCGTGACGTCAGCTGAGGTAGGGGGCCACATGCGAACCCTACCCCTACCCCCCACGATTTCTGAGGGGGAGGGTGGGGTTCACTTCGTTCGGGAGCTCACGAGCGAAGTGAACCCCATCCTGCCCGTCAAAAATCGTAGGGGGGTAGGGATAGGGTTCGCATGTGGCCCCCTAAGCTGCCCAGGCCCCCGGGGGGGAGCAGCAGGCTGGAGCAAGAGAGGAGAACCCCCTCCGCCCGCAGAGCCTCGAGTCCCCGGCGGCGAAGAGCTCCGGCCACGACGAGGGCGGCTGCCGGGACATGCCTCGCGGCCGCTGTTCTGCACCAGTCGGCGACGCAGTCGGCGTGTGTGAGAGTCGGGCCAGGCGAAAGGGGGGGATAGCAAAGGGGAGGGGGAAGAGAATCAGCTCGCGCAGCTGATTTGCCCGGCGCCGGCAGGCGGCCATGTATCGAGGAATGGGCCCCTCGGTGGGGCTGAAACCAGCTGCATGCAGCAGATTTCGTAGCCCCCCTTTCCCTATCCCCCCCTTTCGTTCGGCCCGAGAGAGGCTCTTCGACGCGAGGCCAGCTCTGCCCAAACTGCAGTACGCCGGCCTCCTTTGACCCGTCGTCGTCGTAAGGGAGATGGAACAAACAAGGGGGATCGGACAAGGTCGCAAGTACGACGAGAACAGAGGAAGAACTCAATGCACGAGCGCAGACGTTAGGAGGCCCACGCAGGTCTCTTGGGGAAACCGGAAGGTACCGATACCGCTACCCGCCGGACCTCTCCCGGGGTGCGTCCTGACCAGAATTTCGAAGCGAATCCAGCGGCGATGACGAGGGCCTCCCAGGAGGCCGAACAGTGGGACAACGGGCGAGGGGTAGCAGTATGGGTACCTTGTCCTCCTCCGGTCTCTTGGATCGGAGCTGGGCCCCCCCCTCCCTGGCGCGAGGGGTCCAGCGCTCATCCAGGAGATCCGCGCGTGCCTCCGAAGGGTGGCATCGATGCAGCTCGCCTGCTTCGAGGAAGAGAGGGCTGGCGGCCGGGCCCTACAGCAGGCACATGCGGTCAGAAATCTTGCTGTAAGAAACATGTGGTTTTGCTGTTCCCATCGCACTTCAGGACCACATCACAGAAATGATTTCGAGCACCCGGAAAAGTGTCGAAAGAGTGTCGAAACAGTGTCGGACGAGTGTCTCCCAGGGCCCGACAAGTGAAAACCCTCCAGTTTCGGCACTGTCCTGTTACACGACACGAAAGTATGGTTGGTGCTCAAGGCTAAAGTAGGTTGGGACATCAGAAATATAAGAGCACGTCCCTCGCCGACATTGAGCGTCGGGAGATGCCCCCAGAACCATCGGTGGGTAGCAAAAGTATCGCGGGGCAACCGCTGGCAGGCGAATTTCCTGTTGGGTAAGGACTGGTTCGCTCGGGGGTGCGGGGGGGAACATCGACCTGGGATGCATCACAGACAGGGCGGCGATAGGCCCCCGCTGGCGAATCCGCACGCTCCTAGGCGGGGTGGGCAAAGCTGCAGCTTTTCAAGGATTTCCGCATGCGCGCGCGACCACGCGCGCGCGTGCAGTTCGTTTTTTCCTGTTGCAAGGGATTTGGGGGAAACTTCTGATGTGTGGTAAACGACGGCGCGCATAGTGTTTTCTGCAAAGGATGAAGGGGGGCGGATACTCGCCTGCCTTGGAATACGAATTCAGATTTAGGGTGGACGATGGGCAATAATCATATGCAAATTGCAATACGCAAGGGGGATGTTAATTCTGCGGGTAGATCCAAATATTGATTTAGAAAGAAGAATATACGTAGTGCTATATATACATGTTGCGCAGCCTATGTGAACTGTAATCTATGTGGGCGGCGACGCTGCAGCGACGCCGGCAAAGTAGCCGCTAGACCGCCACACCGGCCCAGACGACGGGCGGCGACGGGGCGGCGACGAGGCGGCGACGGCGGCAACATAGCTGCCAGACCGCCGGGGCGGCAACGGGGCGGCGACGGCGGCAACATGGCCGCCAGACCGCTACACCGGTCCAGGCAACGGGCGGCGACGAGGCGGCGACGGGGCGGCGGCGGCGGCACCATACCCGCTGGACTGCCACACCTGCCCAGGTCCTTAGTAAGAAGTGAGAAGCCTTCAGTGCAAGCACTGTGCCAGAAGAAGGCATGAGAAACTCTGAGGCCACAGCGCCCGTTGAAAATGGACCGCCCGTAAGAAACTCTGAGGCCACAGCGCCCGTTGGAAATGGACCGCCCTCGAACTACACAACTCTTTCTCAATCTTCGGGCACAAGATCCCACCAGCCTCTGGGCGTGATGGTTTAGGGCACTTGCTCTTCCAACCCCTTTCTCTCCCTGCGCGGGACCACATCTTCCGAATACATTCCTGATGGTTGCCTGAGTGACGAGTGAGCCAACATCCTTCCGTCGGCACTGCGCCCAAAAGAAAGCAAGACAAGTCACCTTTCGCCAAGCGCTCGTACGTCTTCGGGTACGACCCGCGGAGGTGGCTGTACTTCGTCTTCAGGCCTGCCCGTAAGTTGTCCTCGGAGGCTGGCGCAACTACAATGATCATCCACATCCTCATGCACTGAGGCCAACACAGGACTGGGACAGAACTGGACCAGGACAAGTGGAGGATCTCTGAGGTCCAGCGGTCCTGAATGGTGCATCGGGCGCCGCGGCGCCTCAGAGCGCAGAACGCCCTGAGAGCGCTCAGGGACGCTCTGCCCGAGAGCGTTCCGGGACGCTCTGGAACGAGTCGTCCTGGTCCTACGTGAAGGGGCCCACAAACACACAAATAAATACACACAAATAAAATGATTCCGCATATTTTCCTATATTTTCTGGGTTTTTGTCTTCCCCCCCACTTCCCATATTTTCCCATATTTTCTGGGGAATCGATGATTAATTGTGTCTGTGTGTTTTTTCCCCTCCCCACTACGGTCAGGAACTTTGGCCTAGCGTGTCACGGCGGCGGCCCCTCCGACACGCTGTGCACTGCGAGCGGACAGCGCGTCGCTCCGCCCCGCGGGGCTGGGAGGCTGGGAAAGGCTGGGGACGTGGACGTCAGGGGGCTGGGAAGTGGACAGCGTGCCGCGCCGAAGCGTGGTGGGCCAGAGCAGGCGGCGCGACACGCGAAGCCACAGTTCCTCACCGTAGCCCCGCCCGATCCGCGCCCGCGGGTCCTCTGTGGGCTGCAGCGGCGGCATGGGATCCAGGTGCGCCCGGGATGCCCGGTCGAGGAACCAGCCGGGATTCTGCCGCTCCTTGCGCAGCGTCAGGGAGCCGAGGTACGGCTGGGGTCCTGCCCAGGGACGGGAGCAGCGGGGGGCAGAGGAGGAGGCGCGGAGGAGAGGACGGATGCTGGAGGGGCCCTCCTCCAACTCCACCTCTCGCCGCGCCAGGGCGAGGGGGAACGCTGGGGAGTCTCACTGCGGGCTCAACGTCTGGCCCGGGCAGCCACGATCCCCGCGCAAAAACGCGACGGGGTGCACATAACCCCCACTCCGCGATTTCAAATGGGGGAGCTCTGACTTAGGGGGAAGGTTTGATTTTTTCGGGTCGGGCGAAAGGGGGGGATAGCAAAGGGGGGGTTTGAGAATCAGCTCGCGTAGCTGATTTCCCTGGCGCCTCCCGGCGCCAGAGGTGGCTATGTATCGAGGAATGGGCCCCTCGGTGAGGCCGAAACCAGCTGCATGCAGCAAATTTCGTAACCCCCCCTTTCCCAATCCCCCCCTTTCGCCCGACCCGATTTTTGAGCTGCCTCGGGGGAGTCCGGGGGGTCTGGGCACAAGGCCGCCCCCTCGTGGCTGGTCTGGGACTGCTCGTCTGGGAGGGATGTGACCCCTTCCCTGGAATTGGAAGGAGAAAACACGGCACAGCTCATAAACTTCGAGCGGCCGGCGCGGACTTCTTGGATCTGCGCTGGACCCACCTCCCTGGCGCACTGAGCGCGCCAGGGGCGGCGCCGGAGGCGCCGCCAAGGGGGGGCCGAGCGCGGATCCAAGAAATCCGCGCGGAGCGCCCAAAGTTTATCTTTATGCCGTTTTTTCTCCTTCGATGGGTTACGATTTTTTTGTTGGAGTGGGCCGTCGTGCTCCCGTGGGCCCCTCTCGCACCCCTGCACAGCCGATCGTAGGCGATGCACATCTTTATCCGTGTCCGTGGCCTCGCGTGCTGGGTCCCTGGGCCGCGACCTCGCGGGTACAGTCAACCCGTGTAGCAAGGACGCGCGATAAGGATGCGAGGGCCCTGGAGGGCCATATCGAAGCTGTTCGAGCCGGGCGGGGCCAGCGAGAGTGGCGAAGAACGGTCCGAGGAGGCAAGGACGCAAGGGTGCCCTTGGGAAAGTTGCCCATCCTTACCACGCGGGTTGACTGTACAGGGTGCTCGTTCGCGGATGTCCCGCGTGGAGCGCCATCCGTGCGACCGCGCCTCCGCCGGGCCGCGCTCCGGAATCCAGACCTCGAGGGAGCGGACACGGATGTGTCTGTCGCTCGGGACCGCCTCTTCACCCCTGCTGCTGTGAGCGTGCGCTGCTGGGGCAACCTTCTGCCCCCGCGAAGCGAAGAGGCGAGGCGAGAGGCGAGGCGCCCTCGGACGTCAGCCCGAAAAGGCAGCCGCGGCGGCATCAGCCGCGCAGACGGAAGGAAAGCATGCACGTCGGTCGGAAGAAGCAGGTAAAGACATGAAGTAGGAAGGCGGATTAAGTTGATTGGGTCCAGGCCCCCCCAGAGAATAACAAAACACAGCAAAAGCGTGTCGATTCTTGCAGTAGGAAGGCGCTTGAAGTAGAGTTGGGATCTGGGAATCCAATGGATACCTACTTTCAACGACCGGCGTGTAAGCATAAACGTTCGGAGGCCCGAACGGATGTATCGGATCGGCGCTGGCCCCCCCTCCCTGGGGCCCAGCGCCAATCCAAGAAAACCGCGCGGGCTTCCACAAGGTTATGGTCGTGCCGGTTTCTGCTTCTTCGAAGCTGGCCGGTCCTCGGCCGTCGACGACGGTCGCTGGGCTGCCGGTCGAGCCCCACGTCTGGTCCATGGCAAGGGCTGGCGGCGCGCACAAGGGGGTAGGGGGAGGGGGGAAGGCTTCTTTGAGGGAAGCTGCTACTTCTAGAAGATGCCGGCCCTATACAGTCGGACCTAGGCCAGAAGAACATCCTTCAAGAACATGAGACCCTCCGTCGGCCAAAACAAACAGAACGTCCAATGCTACCCTCCCCAAGATGCTCAAGAACATCCAACAAACGCGAAGAACACTAGGGCACCCTCCCCGAACCGACCTCGATCTTATACCTCGATCCGGCTGTATCCATAGATAAGACCCGCGCCTTCTAAACAGCAGGGGTGCTTCTGAGAAGCCCTCCCTCGATGCGGAAGCCAGCTGCATGCCGCAAACTTCGTAACCCTCCCTTTCCCTATCCTACCATGTCGTCCGGCCCGACTCTCCCCTCGGAGATGCATCGGCGACGTCGGCGATGCATCGGCATAAAGAAACTCGGGCGCCGCATCGAGCCACATCGCCGATGCATCGGCGATGCGGACCGATCCTTCGACCCCATCTACTCTGGCCCGATCTGGGAGGCCTAGAGCCTTCTAAGAAGCAGGGGTGCTTCTGAGAAGCCCTTCCCCCTGCCTCCAACCCCCTTTTCCCTCTCCTACCATTTCGTCCGGCCCGACTCCCAGGATTCCCAACGAGGCCCCCTCCGCCTCCAGAGCTCCCCCCACGAGGCCCAGGGGGCCCCACAGGGGATCGAAGAGGGAGCGAAAAGCTGGGGGCACCCTGGGCCAGGGTCGCCTTCCGCACCCCCTCGAACAGATACGGCCCGCGGCTTCTAAGAAGCAGGGGGGGCCTCTACGAAGCCTTCCCCTCAGACCCCCGACGTCGTGTTTTTTTCGTCACCACGTCGACCCCCAGAGGTCTGGACGGTCTGGACCCCTTCCCCAGGACTGGCTTTTCCTGCCGAGTAGTTTTTTGACGGCCCCGAGGCCCCGTAAAGGGCCCCAGGAGACCGAACATAGCGAGAAACCCAAAGAAACAAGCGAAAAACTCCCGCCGCGATGTTTCTCACAGCGCGAGGGGGTCTGGGAACCCCCCTCCCCGCCACCCCCCTCTGCGCGCGGCTGCAAGGGGCGGAGAGGCCGCGAGCGCGCGAAGCGCCCCAAGGGTTAGGGCGGGCACGTCCCCCGACGGGCGGATTGGAGGACAGGTGACGAAAAGAAGTAAAAAAGATCAGACATAGTCAAAAACAAGTCGCCCCCTGACTCTTTTCTTGCTCCTTTTGAACGCTCATCCTGTATCGGGGGCGCGCAAACACGGATTAGCGATCCATGGATCTGCCGCGCGGTCGCCAAATCCATGGATCGGGTGAGGTCCCCTCCCCAAAGTGCGGCTGGTGGCGCCTC
This sequence comes from Prorocentrum cordatum, assembly GCA_963575745.1. Taxonomy (NCBI): domain Eukaryota; class Dinophyceae; order Prorocentrales; family Prorocentraceae; genus Prorocentrum; species Prorocentrum cordatum. The sequence continues at coordinate 11,182 of CAUYUJ010004120.1, read as the reverse complement.
GCTCGGCGGCGGCAGCCAGCGATGTTCTATGGAAACGGGACCCGTCGCTAATCCACGCCCCCATTATCCCATTGATCCATGTTTGCGATCGCCTGCGTCGAGGGCCACGGTCCGAGGACCTCGTGTCTGGAGCGCTGCCCACCCGCCCCAGAGGAGGAGGAGGAGGAGGAGGAGGAGGAAGAGGAGGAGGAGGAGGAGGAGGAGGAGGAGGAGGAGGAACAGGAGGAGGAGAACGAGGAGGAACAGGAGGAGGAGGGAACAAGAGGAGGAGGAGGAGGAGGAGAGGAGGAGGAGGAGGAGGAGGAGGAACAGGAGGAGGAGGAGGGAGAGGAGGAACAGGAGGAGGAGGAGGGGAGAGAGGAAGGAGGAGAGGAGGAGAAGAACAGGAGGAGGAGGAGGAGAGGAGGAGGAGGAGGGAGAGGAGGAACAGGAGGAGGAGGAGGAGGAGGAGGAGCCCCCTTCCATCCATGCTTGGCGCTCGCCCGCCTGCCGAGGGACACGCCCGGCTTCAGCCCCGAGGGGGGCAGCGGGGCCCCCCGCCGCGCGGCAGGGCGCGGCGGCGCCCCACGGGGCGGCCCCGCCGCGGAGGGCGCGCCGCCGGGCCGCCCGCGGGGCCGGCCTCGTGCCGCGCGCGCCCCGCCCGGAGGAGCAGAAAGAACAACGGCACGAGCACGGCTTCCTCCCCCGAGATCCTGGCTCCCCAGGCCCCCTGGGCGTGGCAAGCAAAAATCGCGGCGGGAGGTGTTTCGACGTGTTAGGCCTCCGGGAGCCCTTCCTGGACCTCGGGGCCGTCCAAGGACGACTCGGGAGGGAAACCCGGTCCTGGGGAAGGGGTCCAGACCTCTGGGCGTCGACGTTGCGAAAAAATCACGACGTCGGGGGCCTGGGGGGAGGGCTTTGTGGAGGCCCCCCCCTGCTTCTTGGAAATCGTGGGCCGTATCTATTCGGGGGGGTACCCGATCCCTGGAAGGGGTCCTCAGGGGCACGTCAAGAAAAAAAACAACGTCGGGGGTCTCGGGAGATCCTGGCGCCGCATCTTTTCAAACAGCGGGCGCGCTCGCCTAGGCTCGGGCTCCGGGACCCTCACAGATCGATCCGGCTCGACAAGCAACGCGGGAAGATGGGGTTCGGGGCTCCGGGCATGATTGCTCGCGATGCTGCAACTTTTTCACCTACCTACTGCGGCCAGGAAGGTACCGCGGAACGAGTTCCGAGGCCGACCCCTCTCTTACCCTTCCCGCCTCCCTCCTCTTCCACCTCCCCACCGCGATACGATGTCCATCATTTCTTTTCGGGCTGCTCTGGAATGCAGCAGCCGTGCACTGCAACCGATGCTGACTACCTACCAGACCACCCCAACCCAACCCGAAGACCCGAATTTCGGGTTGGGGGGGGTACGGATTCCATGTGTTTTTTCAGTGTTCCCCGACCCCCCCCCCACTGGAAATCGAGGATAAATTTGGGCCTTCGGGTTGGGTTGGGGTGGTTTGGTGGGTGGTGAGATGCTCCGTCTTGGCACGGATCTGCCCTGACCTGGCCTGCAACCTTTCCGCAGCGTCGGATCTCAGGGTCGGAGGTCTGCGCGGGCCACTTGGGCTGAGTCGGGCGTGTACCCCTACAGGGGCATCTTCGACGAAAAACGAAAAAATACACCAAAAATACCCCAAAAAGGTCAACAATACTCAAAAAATAGTCCCCATATTATGCTTGGACCATTTTTCAAGACTATGTTGGGGGTATCTTTTATGTTTCGTTGAAAATCCCCCCGTAGGAGGACAGGCCCGACTTAGCACTTGGGTCGGCGCTGGGTGCCCCCTTCCCCGGCGCGCGGAGGGCGCCCAGGTGCGGCGCCGGAGGCGATGCCAGACGGGCGCCTGCGCCGATCCAAAAGTCCGCGCGGGCCTCCCAGAAGTCCGTGCGTGGTTACTCCAGATTTCGTAATAAAGGGAGGGGGGTCTCATTTCGGGGGGGGGTCTCTTCCAGGCCACCTTGGAGGGCCTGGGGGGGTCTGGGGCGATGTTTTGGAGGGTTCTCCCACGGGGGAGGTCTGAAATGGTTCGTCTTGGAGGGCCCAGACCCCCTCCCTTTTATTACGAAATCTGGAGTATGCGTGGCGCTTTCTGCTCCCCGACCTTCGCGCCGGCCGCTCCCCGCGCCGGAGGTCGAACCGTGAGGGTGCTCGCGCGGGCGGGCGCGGGCGGGCGCGGGGCGGGGATCTGTGCACAGCCACCGCCAGGGGGGTCATCGGAGGCTCTTCGGGGGCCTCGGTAAGCGGTGGAGGTGGATCAGACCCAGACCCCCGACGTCGTGATTTTTTGTCTCAACGTCGACCCCCAAAGGTCTGAACCCACTCCGCGGGACCAGCTTTTCATCCTGAGTCGTTTTTTGACGGTCCTGGGGACCAGGAAGGGACCCGGGAGGCCGAAAGTAACAAAAAACTTACCGTCGTGATGGGGGGTGGGGCCGAGGTGAAACGTGAGGTGCCCCAACCGGGAAGAGTCGCTTCGTTTGGCGCGCGCGTCTCGCGTGCGGGCGAGGCGAGCTCCGTTCCTGCCCTATAGAAGAAGCCGCGTCGAACCAACATGAATCGACCCCCAGGTCAGGTCCGTGGTCCACCCAAGACTTGGATCGGGCCTGTCCCCCTACAGGGGGATTTTGGACGAAAAATAAAAATATTCACACAAAAAATACTCAAAAGCTGCCCAAAAATACTAAGAACAAAAAGTCCCAATACTACTTTTTACTATGTTTAAATATTCCCCCTGTAGAGGGACAGGCCCGATTTAACCCAAGACCCCCGTCGTCGTGATCATTTCATGGCGTGCCCCTCAAAAGACTGGACCCCTTCCCGGGAATCGGCTTCTCCTCCCGAGTTGTTTTTCGACGGCCCCGAGGTCCGGGAAGGGCCCCAGGAGGCCGAAACTAGCGAAACACCCCCCGTCGCGATTTCTTCACAGCGCGAGGGGGTCTGGGTCCCGGGTTGCCCCGAAAGTTGTCCGGAGGAGTGGGAGGAGGAGGAGGAGGAGGAGGAGGAGGAGGAGGAGGAGGAGGAGGAGGAGGAGGAGGAGGAGGAGGAGGGAGGAGGAGGAGGAGGAGGAGGGAGGAGGAGGAGGGAGGAGGAGGAGGAGGAGGAGGAGGAGGAGGAGGAGGAGGAGGGCGGAGGAGGAGGGAGGAGGAGGAGGGCGGAGGAGGAGGAGGAAGAGGAGGAGGAGGAAGAAACGGAGGACGAGGAAAGGGAGGAGGACACTCCCGCCCGGGAGAGCGAACGCGCCGGCTCTGCTGCCGAGGGCACGCTGGCCTGGGCCGCCCACGGGGCCGCGTCGCGAGCACGAGCCGGCCGCGCAGGAGCTGGGTCCCCGCGTGCAGAGGAGCCCAGGGGCACACAAAAAAAGACACGAATCCCAGGATCCCCCATCGTTTCCCATGTTTTCTGGGTTCTCGTCTTCTTCCCCCTGCGTCCTTCCCCCCGTACGTCCAAGAGTTTCCCATGTTCTCCTGGGAGTCGATGAAATTTGTCTGTGTGTCTGTCTGGGGACGCGCAAACACGGATTAGTGATCCACGGATTTGGCGCGCGGCCGCCAAATCCCCGGATCGGGGGAGGTGCCGTCCCCAACACGCGGCCGGTGCCGCCTCGCTCGGCGTCGGCAATGCGCGATTTCCCATGGAAACGGGCCCTGTCGC
>CAUYUJ010004120.1:0-5000 GCA_963575745.1 Prorocentrum cordatum | reverse complement strand
ATTCTCACTATTTTCTCACTAGTATTATTCTTACTAATAATAATAAGAAGAAGAAGAAGAAGAAGAAGAAGAAGAAGAAGAAGAAGAATCATAATAATCAGAATGGTAATGATAATCCGCCGATCCGGCGTGTGAGTTTCAGGGAGTCTCAGCTACAGCCTCGAGGCTGAGCCTCAGCCTCTGGGGGGGTTGCCGGGGTGGCTCTGCCGGGGAAGGGGGGGTGGGGGGGGGGGTGCGAGTTTCCGGCGGATGCGTTTTTTGACACCCCTCACAAGGATCGTGACCTCCGAGGGGGTTCCGAACTCGAGTACCACCCCTCCCGCACCAAGAGGCTCCGAGGAGGCCTCCAAGAGGCCCCAAGGGGCGCAGAAGAGGCCCCCAAGAAGCCCCAAGAGGCTCCCAAGAGACCCCCAAGAGGCCCTCTAGTGGCCCCAAGAGGCCCAAGAGGCCCCCAAGAAGCCCCAAGAGGCGCCCAAGAGGCCCCCAGAAGTCCCAGCCAACCACGAGATCCCAACCAGCATCCATGAGGCCTCTGACCCACCACCCACGCACGGTGGCGGGATAGGCCGACGGCCACTGGATAAATGCTGAGTGAGAGGAGGGGAGGGAAAAAGAGAGGAGGGACGAGGGCGAAGAAGGATCACATCAGTCGGAGCGCCCCGGATCGGCGGCACTGGCCGAAGGCCACTACAATAAGAATACTAATAAAAATAATGATCCCCGGCAAAGCAACCTAACAGCGATGTGTAGGAGCATATCTGGAAGCATTCCCCTTAAGATTCAGATAAGAATCCTGTTGTAGAATTCTGCTGTTCTCGCAGTCGTGGTCGCATTCGCGATGACAGTCGCAGTGGCAACAGCAGTCGCAGTCACAGCCTCAGCCTCAGCCTGCCTCAGCCTCAGCCTCAGCCTGCCTCAGCCTCAGCCTGCCTCAGCCTCGCCCTCAGCCTGCTTCAGCCTCAACATCAGTCTGCCTTCAGCCTCGGCCTCAGCCTGCCTCAGCCTCACCTGCCTCAGCCTCAGCCTCAGCCTGCCTCAGCCTCAGCCTCAGCCTGCTTCAGCCTCAGCCTCAGTCTGCCTTCAGCCTCGGCCTCAGCCTCAGCCTGCCTCAGCCTCAGCCTGCATCAGCCTCAGCCTCAGCCTCAGCCTGCCTCAGCATCAGCCTGCCTCAGCCTCAGCCTCAGCCTGCCTCAGCCTCAGCCTCAGCCTGCTTCAGCCTCAGCCTCAGTCTGCCGTCGGCCTCGGCCTCAGCCTCAGCCTGCCTCACCCTCAGCCTGCATCAGCCTCAGCCTCAGCCACAGCCTGCCTCAGCATCAGCCTGCCTCAGCCTCAGCCTCAGCCTCAGCCTGCCTCAGCCTCAGCCTCAGCCTGCTTCAGCCTCAGCCAGAGTCTGCCTCAGCCTCGGCCTCAGCCTCAGCCTGCCTCAGCCTCAGCCTGCCTCAGCCTCAGCCTCAGCCTCAGCCTGCCTCAGCCTCAACCTGCCTCAGCCTCAGCCTCAGCCTGCCTCAGCCTCAGCCTCAGCCTGCTTCAGCCTCAGCCTCAGTCTGCCTTCAGCCTCGGCCTCAGCCTCAGCCTGCCTCAGCCTCAGCCTGCATCAGCCTCAGCCTCAGCCTCAGCCTGCCTCAGCATCAGCCTGCCTCAGCCTCAGCCTCAGCCTGCCTCAGCCTCAGCCTCAGATCAGCTCAGCATCAGCCTCAGCCTCCGCCTGCCTCAGCCTCGGCTGCTCAGCCTCAGCCTCAGCCTCAGCTCAGCCTGCCTCAGCCTCAGCCTCAGCCTGCAGCCTCAGCCTCAGCCTCAGCCTCAGCCTGCCTGCATCAGCAGCCTCAGCCTGCCTCCATCAGCCTCAGCCTCAGCCTGCCTCAGCCTCAGCCTCAGCCTGCTTCAGCCTCAGCCTCAGTCTGCCTTCAGCCTCGGCCTCAGCCTCAGCCTGCCTCAGCCTCAGCCTGCATCAGCCTCAGCCTCAGCCTGCCTCAGCATCAGCCTGCCTCAGCCTCAGCCTCAGCCTCAGCCTGCCTCAGCCTCAGCCTCAGCCTGCTTCAGCCTCAGCCTCAGTCTGCCTTCAGCCTCGGCCTCAGCCTCAGCCTGCCTCAGCCTCAGCCTGCATCAGCCTCAGCCTCAGCCTCAGCCTGCCTCAGCATCAGCCTGCCTCAGCCTCAGCCTCAGCCTGCCTCAGCCTCAGCCTCAGCCTGCTTCAGCCTCAGCCTCAGTCTGCCTTCAGCCACGTCCTCAGCTTCAGTCTGCCTTCAGCCTCAGCCTGCCTCAGCCTCAGCATCAGCCTGCCTCAGCATTCAAAGTGTGGCCCGGGAATGGAGTTCTGGGAACTCGAAAAACACGAAATGGCCTACAGTTGGCTCCGGGCATTCAAAATCATGCCCAGGAATGGAGTTCTGGGAACTCGAACACCACGAAGTGGCCTACAGTTGGCTCCGGGCATTCAAAATCATGCCCAGGAATGGAGTTCTGGGAAATCGAAGACCACGAAGTGGCCTACAGTTGGCTCGGCATTCAAAATGTGGCCCGGGAATGGAGTTCTGGGAACTCGAAGAGCACGAAGTGGCCTACAGTTGGCTCCGGGCATTCAGAATGTGGCCCGGGAATGGAGTTCTGGGAAATCGAAAAGCACGAAGTGTGTGACTGTATGCGAAAAACGATCCCCCCCGGCAAACCCCAACGGCCCCCCAACGGCCCCCAACGGCTCCCCAACGGCTGCCCAGACCCCCCTGTGGAGTAATGTGCTGCTCTCTTTTTACACCATTAGATACCTATCAGTCTTCGATGTTAGGTAACTATCCTGGCAAAGCAACCTAACAGCGACGTGTATGAGCATATCTGGAAGCATTCGCCTTGATATTCAAATGAGAATCCAGTTGTAGAATTCTGCTGTTCTCGCAGTCGTTGTCGCATTCGCGATGACAGTCGCTGTGGCAACGGCAGTCGCAGTCACAGCCTCAGCCTGCCTCAGCCTCAGCCTCAGCCTGCCTCAGCCTCAGCCTGCCTCAGCCTCAGCCTCAGCCTGCTTCAGCCTCAGCATCAGTCTGCCTTCAGCCTCGGCCTCAGCTTCAGTCTGCCGTCGGCCTCGGCTTCAGCCTCAGCCTCAGCCTCAGCTTGCCTCAGCATCAGCCTGCCTCAGCCTCAGCCTCAGCCTGCCTCTGCCTGAGCCTCAGCCTGCTTCAGCCTCAGCTACAGTCTGCCGTCGGCCTCGGCCTCAGCCTCAGCCTGCCTCAGCATCAGTCTGCCTTCAGCCTCAGCCTCAGCCTCAGCCTGCCTCAGCCTCAGCCTCAGCCTCAGCCTCAGCCTCAGCCTGCCTCAGCCTCGGCCTCAGCCTGCTCCGGGCATTCAAAATGTGGCCCGGGAATGGAGTTCTGGGAACTTCAAGACCACGAAGTGGCCTACAGTTGGCTCCGGGCATTCAGAATGTGGCCCGGGAATGGAGTTCTGGGAAGTCGAAGAGCACGAAGTGGCCTACAGTTGGCTCTGGGCATTCAGAATGTGGCCCGGGAATGGAGTTCTGGGAGGTCGAAGAGCACGAACTGTGTGACTGTATGCGAAAAACGATCCCCCCCGGCAAACCCCAACGGCCCCCCAACGGCTGCCCAGACCCCCCTGTGGAGTAATGTGCTGCTCTCTTTTTAATCCATTAGTAACCTATCAGTCTTCGCTGTTAGGTAAAATGAACGTTCCATATAGCGGTACGGCCAGGGGAACGCCATTGCAATCGAAACTCTGGTGACGAGGCACGTTGAGTGAAATGGACTGCAGTGTCACTAGCAACTCCTGAACCAAGCACAGCTGTCGCGGCAGGAATATAAAATGTGACCCGAGACTAACCTAGTGAAAACTCAGAGAAATCAGTGTGTGTGTGTGACTGTTGTGTCAGGGAATTGAAAGTTGAGATGTGACAGGTCGACAAGGACACTGTGTATGAGTGTTGCATGATAGTGAGAGAACGAGTGTTGCCCAGGAGTGTCGCCCAGATATGAAGTTCTCAGAGGTCACAGAGCACAAAGTGTGTGACTGTCGCGTGGGATTACTTCGAATGTATCCCGGGATTGCCGTTCCAGACAGCCAGATAGCCCGGCGTGTATACCTGTTGTGTGCGATTTTTCCAAATGTAGCCTGGGAGTGGCGTTCTGGGAGGTCTCGGAGCACGAAGTGTATGACTCTTGCATCCTGTTATTCCGAATGTGGCCTGGGAATGGGGTTCTGGGATGCCAAAGAGCTCGAAATGTGTGACTGCTGCATCCCGTTAATCAGAATGTGGCCCGGGAATGGAGTTCTGGGGTGTCAAGTACGAGGAATTGTATGACTGTTGCGTCCGGCTATTCCGAATGTGGCCCGGGAATGGCGTTCTGGGAGGTCAAGGAGCACCAAGTGTGTGACTGTTGCATCCGGTTATTCAGAATGTGGCCTGGGAAAGGGGTTCTGAGAGGTCGACGAGCACGAAGTGTGTGACTGTTGGTGAAAAACGAGCCCGGCACAGGCCCGGCCGGCAACTCCCAACGCCTGCCCGGACCCCCCTGTGGAGTGATCTGTGAGCTCTTTTGAGTCAACTAGAAACCTATCAGTCTACGCTGTTAGGTAATAATCATAATAATCATAAGAATCATAAGAATCATAAGAATCATAAGAATCATAATAATAATAATGATAATAATGATAATAACATAATAATAATAATAATAATAATAATAATAATAATAATAATAATAATAATAATAATAATAATAATAATAATAATACTAATAATAATAATAATTATTATTATTATTATTATCCCGGCAAAGCAACCTAACATCGATGTGTAGGAGCATATCTGGAAGCATTCCCCTTAAGATACGGATGAGAATCCAGTTGTAGAATTCTGCTGTTCTCGCAGTCGTAGTCGCATTCGCGATGACAGTCGCAGTGGCAACGGCAGTCGCAGTCACAGCCTCAGCCTCAGCCTGCCTCAGCCTCGGCCTCAGCCTGCCTCCGCCTCAGCCTGCCAGAGCCTCAGCCTC
>CAUYUJ010004119.1:0-72836 GCA_963575745.1 Prorocentrum cordatum | reverse complement strand
TTTTGGGAGCCTCTTGGAGGCCTTTTGGGGCGTCTTGGGGGCCTCTTGGCGGCCCCGGGGCTTCTAGGAGCGTCTTGGGTGCCTTGGGGGAGCCTCTTCGGGCCTCTTGGGAGCCTCTTGGAGGCCGTTTGGGGCGTCTTGGGGGCCTCTTGGCGGCCCCAGGGGCTTCCAGGAGCGTCTTGGGTGCCTCGGGAGAGCCTCTTGGGGCCTCTTGGGGGCCTCTTGGGGGCATCTTGGGGGCCTCTTGGAGGCCTCTTGGGGCCTCTTGGGGCTCTTTGGGAGGGGTCTGGGAGGTAACTTGGGCCAACTTTCGGTGATCGCGATCGAGCACCGTCTGGGCGAGCACTGATTCGCAGCCTCCCCCGTCGGCGGCAGAATCCTCGTGAGGATGGTATGAATTTTAGCTCGCCTGCCCAGCCAGCCTGCCCAGGAGTCGAAAAAGACCCCTCCAACGACCCGCGGGGCGCCCTCTCCAGGCCCAGGGGGAGGGGGTAGGGGGAGGGGTAAACCCCTCCCCGAAGGGGAAGAAGGGGGGTTGAGAACAGAGCGGGCTCTCTAAACCAACGAAGCCAAAATCTTAGGAAAGCCATAGGAAATTAATGATTTTGATCTCTTGGGGCCTCCTTCAGAGAACTCTGCGAGGTTCGTGGGGCCTTCTCAAGCCGTCGGGGGAACCTTTAAGAAGCTTTTAAGGCAACCCGAGGACCCTCGCGTACCCTCGTAGGTGCCTCTTCGGACGAAGATCGCTCAGTTTCGCGCTGGAAGGCTACGATCCTCGTGAGGGGTGCCCTTTCTGAAGGCCGTCTTGGGGCTCTCTGGGGCCGTCTGGGGCACCCCTTGGGCCGTGTCGGGGCTGTCTTGGGCCGGTTTCGGACTCGCTTGGAGGCCTCGTGAGCGGTCTGGCATCGGTCTTGTGGGCGTCTTCGGCCGTCTTGGCACGTCGGAACAGTGAACATGCAAAGAAGCAATAAACTTAGAAAAACCATAGGAAATCACTGATTTTCATCTCTTGGGAGCTTCTTCGGAGGACTCTGGAAGGCTCTTGGGACCCTCTTGGGCCTTCGTAGGAGCCTCGAGAAAGCCTCTCGGGAGGTCCAAGGAGCCTCGCGTGTCCTCTCACCTTCCTCTTTGGACGGAGAGCGCTAATTTTCGCGCTCGGAGGCTGCGATCCTCGTGAGGGGTCCCGTTTCCGGAAGTCCCGGTTGAGGAGGATCCTATTTCGGGGGGGGGGGGGTCCACCCCCCAGGATTATAAAAATATAGAAAAGGGAATATCCCTGGCCACGAGGCGGGGGGCCCGGGAGGGGGGCCCTCGACCCTCCATGGGTGTACCCAGCCGCCAGGGACGCCCCCAGGCGGTCCAGGACAGCCTCAACACAGATGAGCATGGTCGTGAGAGGCCTCGAAGAGGCCTACAGTGAGCGGCTCGAGTAAGGAACACTTGCTTTACAAAAGGGGCTCGGTCGTTCCCTAGGCTTGCATGCGTTATCCATCGTTCCGTATGCGTTTTTTTCATCATTTATCATTCCTTATGCATTGTTCCTTGGAAAACAAAAGGGCGTCGTTCCTTATTTCTCGTTCCTTAGGTAAGGCCGATGGCTGTACAGTCGCGGAAATATCGTCTAGCACGCCCAAGATGGCCTCCGGATGGCCCACAAGGCCTCCGACACGGCCCAAGGAGTCCCCAATAGCACCCCCAAGAGAGCCCCAGGAGGCCAAGCTTATTGGGTTTACATAGGCTTTTGGTGCATTTTAGCGTTTCTGCTTGTCCAGCTTCCCGACGCTCCACGACGGTCCAGGACACCCCAAACATTGTCCAAACAGGCTTCCACGAAGGCGCCGAGACGGCCCAGGGCCGCCCCCAGACGGCCCAAGGAATCCCCAACACGTGAAAAGGGCCGCGAGAGGCCTCCAAGAGGCTCCGAAACGCGGACATCTCGTTGGAACACGCCCAAAATGGCCTCCAGATGGCCCGCAGGGCTTCCAACACGGCCCAAGGGGTCCCCTAGAACACTTCAAAAGGGCCCCAAGCAGCTTTTGGTTTTTGGTGAATTTCAGCGTTTCTGCCTGTTCAGCGTCCCGACGCTGCAAAACGTTCCTGGACATCCATATTTCGTCCCAACAGGCCCCCACGAGGGCGCCGAAACGGCCCAGGGACGCCGCCAGACGGCCCAAGACAGCCCCAACACAGATGAAAAGGGCCGCGAGAGGCCTCCAAGAGGATTGCAGTCACCGAAATATCGTTCTAACGTGCCCAAGAGGTCCTCCAGACGGCCCACAAGGCTTCCAACACGACCCAAGGGGTTTCCAAGATCACCTCCGTAACCATTGTGGCTCAAGCCATTTTGGCTCAAGGCCGTTCGGTTTCAAGCCATTTTGTCTTGAGCCCTGCTGAAGGGGAGGACAGGGGAGAGGTCGGGCCACGACACGACATGACCAAATGTCCAATCCGGTACGACATCTGTCTCACTTGGACCATTGATGCAAAGTCAGCCCTCATTGCGCTTGCCTTTCTTCGCGCGGCAAGGCCATCGGCGCATGACGACAGATTTAAATTAGTACACGTGCCTAAATGTGGAGAACAGTTGTACATCACAGTTTTGTTTACTCATTGCGAACGCCTTTTCGGGTCATGTGCTGGCAACGGGACCATGTCCGAATTCAAATCGAATCGACCAGATTGCGACAAATTTCATCATGAATATCACTTGGTAAATTTAGCAAATTGCCTTTTGCATGAAGGGATCGGCTCGGTTCGGTTCGGTCCGGTTCTGCAGCCGGGTCGGTTTTGCTTGGCCGGTTCGGTTTGGAATCGGTCCGGTTTCGGCCGGTTCGGCTTGGGCCTGCCGCTGGTTCGGTTCGGTTCCGGTTTTCGCGCGGTTGGGTCCGACCGGTTCGGTTCGGTTCGAGTGGCCGCTCCGGTTCGGTTCGGCCCGACTGGTCAGGTGCGACGTTGGGCGCCCCGTCTGCGTAAGCGACGACCCAGTTTGAAAAAAGTGGAGGAGGAGGAGGAGGAGGAGGAGGAGGAGGAGGAGGAGGAGGAGGAGGCGGAGGCGGAGGCGGAGGAGGGCGGAGGAGGACGACGAGGAGGAGAAGGAGGAGGAGGAGCAGGAGGAGAAACGTGGAGGCGTGGAGGCGCGAGGCCCTCCAGCGACGTGCCCCGACGGGGGTCGCAGCCCCGAGGGGGGTCGCAGCCCCGAGGGGGGTCGCAGCCCCGAGGGGGGTCGCGCCCGCGAGGGGGGTTGCACCCGCCAGGGGGGTTGCACCCGCCAGGGGGGTTGCACCCGCCAGGGGGGTCGCGCCCGCCAGGGGGGTTGCACCCGCCAGGGGGGTTGCACCCGCCAGGGGGGTTGCGCCCGCCAGGGGGGTTGCACCCGCCAGGGGGGTTGCACCCGCCAGGGGGGTTGCACCCGCCAGGGGGGTTGCGCCCGCCAAGGGGGTTGCACCCGCCAGGGGGGTTGCACCCGCCAGGGGGTTGCGCCCGCCAGGGGGTCGCGTATATTTCCTGCAGAGTGGGGTGCGCCCGCCAGGGTGGGGTTACGCACGCCAGGGGAGGTCGCGTCCCGCCAGGGGGGATGCACCCGCAGGGGGGTTGCGCCCGCCAGGGGGGTTGCACTCGCCAGGGGGGTTGCGCCCGCCAGGGGGGTTGCACCCGCCAAGGGGGTTGCACCCGCCAGGGGGGTTGCACCCGCCAGAGGGGGTTGCACCCGCCAGAGGGGGTCGCGCCCGCCAGGGGGGTTGCGCCCGCCAGGGGGGTTGCACCCGCCAGGGGGGTTGCGCCCGCCAGGGGGGTTGCGCCCGCCAGGGGGGTTGCACCCGCCAGGGGGGTCGCACCCGCCAGGGGGGTTGCACCCGCCAGGGGGGTCGCACCCGCCATGGGGGTTGCCCCGCCAGGGGGTTGCGCCCGCCAGGGGGGTGCGCCCGCCAGGGGGGTGCGCCCGCCAGGGGGGTTGCACCCGCCAGGGGGGTTGCACCCGCCAGGGGGGTTGCACCCGCAGGGGGGTTGCACCCGCCAGGGGGGTTGCACCCGCCAGGGGGGTTGCACCCGCCAGGGGGGTGCACCCGCCAGGGGGGTGCACCCGCCAGGGGGGTGCACCCGCCAGGGGGGTTGCACCCGCCAGGGGGGTTGCACCCGCCAGGGGGGTTGCGAGGGGGGTCGAAGTCGCTGTCGCTGTCGCCGCCGCCGCCGCCGCCACCGTCGCCGCCGCCGTCGCCGTCGCCGTCGCGGGTCGCCAGGGGGGTCGCCAGGGGGGCTGCCAGGAGGGTCGCCAGGGGCCCCCCCGGGGCTCCCCCGCGGCCCCCCGACGACGACGGCGACGACGACGACGACGACGGACGCTTGCCGACGCCCGCGCCCGCCGACGCCGCCGCCGTCGTCGGTCGTCGTCGGTCCGAAGGTGTTTTTTGTTTGGTTTTCCTGCTTTTGCCCCCCGCGGGGGCTTCGGGGGCCCGACAGGGCACACCTGCTGACACCAGGCTGGAATAGATTCCAAGAGGAAAGGTTCTGGGACCGATTTTGAGCGGACGTCGTCGTCGTCGTCGTCGTCGTCGTCGTCGTCGTCGTCGTCGTCGTCGTCGTCGTCGTTGCGCGCGCCCGCCAGCCAGGTGCTGGATTCGGCGGACTCCAACGGGGTCCCGGGGGTCCTTGGGTCCCGGGGTCCCACGGTCTGGGGGCCCCGGGGTCCTGGGCCCTGCTGGGGCCCCGGGGCCTTGCCAGGACCCCTGGGGAGGAGGGGGGGGGCGGAGGGGGGAGGGGGGAGGAGGAGGAGGAGGAAGGAGGAGGATGGGGGAGGAGAGGGGATGGGGGTGGGGAGGAGGAGGAGGAGGAGGGGGAGGGGAAAGGAGGAGGAGGAGGAGGAGGAGGAGGAGGAGGAGGAAGCGGAGGAGGAGGAGGAGGAGGAGAAGGAGGAAGAGGAGGAGGGGCCGCGGGAATCTTCGGGAGGTTCTGGGGTCATCGGGGTCCCGGAGTCCTGGGGGTCATCGGGGTCTTGGGGTCCGGACTTGAGGGGAAAGGGGTTCGGTTCGGTTCCCGTCGGTTCGGTTCAGGGGCCGCCCGGTTCCGGTTCGGTTCCGTGGTTCGGTTCGGTCCTCGCCGGTTCGGTTCTGAATGAATTCGGTTCGGTCCGGTTCGGTTTTCTACGTTCCTGGTTTTGGACCGGTTCGGTCCGGCTCGGTCACGGTTCTCGGTTCTCGGTTCGGTGCGGTCCCTTCATGCTGTTGAAGAAGGATAGAGCAGTTCTGGTGGACTGCGACCAGGCAGTATCCGCAGCGTTCGATGGAAAAACATCTATCTGGAATCACGATCCACGGTTTAGGAAATACGCACCGATGGGCGTTATCGTCTCGCGGCGCCCTTTTAGGCGCGCGCTGAGCGCATTCAAATTTGGCGGCGGCCATTTTGGAGCACTGAGGTGGAAACATTTTGAAACGTGGTGGGAGCAGAAGTATACAGAGCAGGCGCCGCCGTCTTTCGAACTTCAAGGCTTGAAGTTGTATTGGAAGGATAATTTCACACGGTGCCTCATGTTCCCAGGGGTGCAAGGTTGCCAGATGCAGATGTTGCTTGGCCATATTTGTAACGAGCCCGTGCTCTCTTCCATGAACCATTCGTTGGCCGTTGATATATTGATGCGTGATTTTAAGTATGTGGGCATCACGGATTACAATGTTTTGAGTGTAGCGCTATACCACATAATGTACGGTCATGGTTGGACGGTGTCGCCGTGCCCGCAAGAGGCGCCATCCACGCCAGTTCGCGCAACGACCAAGATAATGAGCATACCCGACCGCAAGCATTATTTTCAAGAGCGCGTTGAGGTTGCCGCCGACAATCCCGACAGGTTTATCTACTCAGCGGCGGTTGGTATTCTCTTGCGGAATTCACGCAAAGTTGGTCTGACCTCTGGAGCAGATCTTTCCGGGAAATTGGCAGCAGAGGTATCCGCGCTTTTCGAAGAGAGTGCTTCGACCGATGCGATAATCAGGGGGGCTCCTCCGCCATGGGTTCGCGGCGCGGACGATTGATCGGCCGGCGCAGCTGGGGATTGCGTGGCCGGCGTCGCGCGATCTTTGGGCGCGGCGAGGTCCCAGGAGGGAACAACATGCAGCTTCTGCAATAGGAGGGGGGGGGGTATATCAGGGAGGTTGGAATCGGAAGCGCTCTAGACCACCTCGGCCAAAGGGCTGGTGGTCTTATAAATTATTCAACCGCTTCGCTCACTCCGCCGGCCCGCATTGCATGATCGCCGCTGCTTCGGCGCGGGCTCGGGGCCATTTCGGCGCCGCTGGAAGTAGGAAGATGAGGATGGAGAGGGGGGGGGAGGGGGAGAAGAGGATGAGACGGAACGGAGGGGGATGAAGATGAATATGAGGAGGGGGGGGGAAGAGAAAAAGGGCGGAGGAAGAAGCCTCTCGATGGCATCTTGCAGCGCTCTTGGGGCCAAACAGGGCCGTCGTCCAGATGCGTCTTCGGGGGGCCCTGGGGTCTGTTGAGAGACCGTTCGGGGGCGCCTGGGAAACATTTTTGAAGCCTTGTAGGGCCTCTTTCGAGCCTCCTTGGAGCCTCCTAGGGTCTTGGGGGCCTCTTGGCGGCAGCTCGGGCCATCTTGGGGGCCTCTCGGGGCCTCCTGGGGCCCCCTTGGGGCGGAAGACTTGAGGTTTCGGTTCGTGGTCCCCATCTTGGGCCCCCCTTCGGGCCGTCATGGGGCTCTCTTGGGCCGTCTTGGGCGTCTCTTGGGCCGTCTCGGGGCCCGTTTGGGCTCTCTGGGGGCCTTCTCGGGGGCCTCTTGAGCCGTCTTCGCGCGCTCTTGGGGGCCTCTTGGGCCGTCTTGGAGCATCGGAAAGCCGAAAATGCGACAAGGCCAACATCCTTGCAAAACCATTGTAAAATTCATGATTTTGGCCTGTCGGGGCGCTCTTGTGAGGCCTCTTGGAGGCCACTCGGAGCGTCTTGGCGGCTCTTGGGATCATCTTCGGCGTCTTGGAGCGTCCTTTGGGCGTCTCGGGGGCCTCTTGGGCAGTCTTGGGGGCCTCTTACTCTTGGGGCCCTTTGGCGCGCTCTGGAGGGCCTGAGAGGCCGTGCCCAGGAGGAAAACCATCTCTGAGTAGATCTTCCCGGGCTGCGGTCGGGGCATTTTCCGCCCAGGGGCCGGGGGGCCCCAGGGGCCGCCCCGCCCGCGCGAACTAGAAATATTGTTAAGTAGTTACCGGAGATCTTAGCACGCCTCTGGCCTGTTGGGCCAGCGAACTTGCGCTTTTCAAATCTTCATTGCCTTAGATGCTGCGTGGCACTTCGTCGGAGACCCCGACGTTGCCCCATGAGCCAGCCAATCTGGCTCATGGGCAGCAGCAGTGCAGCAGTAGACTGACACTACTGCTGCTGCACCGCGCCTTGCCTTTGTGCAAAAAAAGGGTTTCCAAGATCCCCCCCCAAAAGGGCCCCAAGAAGCCCAAGCCATTGATTTGACATAGGGTTTTCAAAGATTTTCCCGTTTCTGCTTGTTCAGCTTCCCGACGCTCCAAGACGGCCCCGGACGCCCACATATCGCCCCAATAGGCCCCCGCGAAGACGCCGAGACGACCCAAGAGGCACCCGAGACAACCCAAGAGGCCTCCAAGGCAGCCCAAGAGCGCCCCCAGAACGCCTCGAGAGAGAACTTCGAGGTGGAGCACCAACTGACATTTCGAGCTCTCTGCCCCTGGAAGCCCCTAAGAGGCCCCCAGCGGCCCCCAAGAGGCCCCTAAGAGGCCCCACGAAAACCCCAAGAGCTTTCCAAGGAGCCCCAGTAGGCCCCAAAGAGGCATTCAAAAACGTCCCCCCAGACGCCGTGAGATATTCCTGGCGATCCTCAACGCCGCCCCAAGAGGCCCCAGGAAACCCCAGAACGGCCACAGAGAGGCGTCACAGCCGCCGAGACAGCCTCCAGACTCCAGACGGCCCTGGAGGGCCTCCGGAGCGTTTCGGCACGGCCAGAAGCGGCCTTCAGACGGCCAAGACGGGGGTCTTCCGACCCCTTCGCTTGGAATCGAGCGATCTTCGCGGTTTCCGCTTCGAACGCCGCCTCGATCTGGAGAGATTCCCACAGCGCACGGGGGGGCCGGGGGCCGCGGGGGCCCCGCCAGGGCGCTGGGGGCTATCGAAAGAATCGCCCGAAGACGGCCCCAGCTCGCCAGAAGCGGCGCGTCCAGACCGCGAGCGAAAACTGCCAATGACGGCCCGAGATTGCTTTAGAAGTCGCCGAATGAGCTCCCGACTGTCTGACAGCCCTCCAGGATGTCCCAAGAGGCCTCCGAGATGCCTCCCGAAGAGGTGGACCAGACCAGAAGCTTGCTGGTCTCAAGGCCTTTGGCGGGGGCGGTGGAGCGGCGTCAGGGGTCGAAAGCTGTGAAACAAAAGCGCGTCAGGCCCCTATATGCCGCCACGCTGGTTCCGGGCAGGCTGCGCTGTCTGGCGGAAGGGGACGAGGAGGGGGGAAGCAGGCAGACGACGACGAACGCCCAGGCGGGAGGCCAGGGCCGGCGGGGCGGGCGGGCAGGCAGAAGACGGGCCAGGCGGAGACAGGAGGAAAGGAAAGGGAGGGAAGCAACGAGCAGAAGCGAAGGGAGGGGGAGGAGGGGGAGGAGGACAAGGAGGAGAGAAAGCAACGGCCGCAAGCAGACAGGCCGGGCCAGGGGCCGGGAGAGAAGAGCCGCCCGCGACGAGGCTGCGGACCCTACGGCGGCGACCTGGGCGGGGTGGCCGCCCGAACCCGGCGCGATGCGGCTTGGTGGGGATTGCCCTCTGCGGGGCCCATCCACCGCCCCGCCGGGGAAAGGCCGGGCGGCGCGTGGGAGGGGTCGCCGGCGCGACGTCGGCGAAAGGGCGAGGGGGGCGCCCGCGCTGCCCAGCAAGGGCGGGGGGGGTGGGCGGGGAGCGCTTGGCAGCGCAGGGTGCACCTCGCACGGCGTCTGCCGTGGAGGCCGCCGTGGCCGCGGCCAGGCGGGCCGCTGCCACCCCCGCCCCTCCAGACAGGGTCTGAAGGCGCCGCAACACCGCCCGCGCGTTCTCCCTGTGCAGGGAGACGGAAAGTCGCTGGGCATGTTGGTCCGCAACCAGTGCGGCGTCTTCCCCCGTGGCGTCAGCCACCCGCTTGGCCAGGACCCCGAAGGCCCTGCGTGCCTCGCGGCCCCACCCGCCGCCGTGGGCTTCCACCACCATGGGGAGGAAAGTGAAGCCCTGTGCCGCGCAGAGCCGCGCGGTGTCCTGGTGCTGCCTTTTGAACTCCTCGTACCGCTCCGTCGCTGCGCTTGACGAAGCGGCCGGCGCGGCGAGGAGATCGGCGCGCAACCCTGACGCGGCGGCAAAGTCCCAGGCGGCCGCCGTGCCGTTGCGCCACCGCGGCAGGTAGACGTCGGCAGGGCGGCGGCCGTTGTCGTCCACCTGGGACCCGCCCTGCTCGCTCCCGGGGGTGGCCTCCCCGGCGGGGCGCGCGGGTAGCAGCCCCAGGCGCTCCAACTCCGCCCCGGCGTGGCCGGCGGCCAGGGCGTCGAAGAAGGCGTGGTTGCGCAGGGCGTTGTGGCGTTTGGTCCGGTCGCCGCGGCAGGCGCAGACCAGGGCGTGGTCGCAGAAAACGCCCATCACCTCGCCACAGGCTGGGCAGAAGCACTCCTCCTGCAGGAGCTGGACTCGCAGCCGCCACTGCAGGCCGACCTGCACGAGGCCGCGCGGGAAGGCGGTGCCGGTGGCCTCGCAGGGCGGCGCCTGGAGCCACGCGGCCGCGCCTGGGGCTTGCACCAGAGAGAGGTGCGCCTTGCCGGCCAGGGTGGAGCCCGCCAGAAGTCCGTCGAGCGAGGCGCTGTCCACCGCGTCGGAGAGGGCCTTCTGGTTGCCGTGCTGCGCGTGGTCGAACACCACCCGGTCGGCGTCCCGCACGACTGCGTTGTGGGCCTGCACCGCAGCCGCCAGGCTACCTCCGTCGCGGTCGGGGTTGTTGGAGTAGCCGGGGTAGAGCTGCCGACAGAGGTCGGTGCTCTTCGCTCTGGAAGCGATGTAGGCGGCGGCGGCGTGCTTCGCGGCAGAGCGCAGGCCAAGTCCTCCCTTCCTGAGCTTTAGCTGAGCCTGCTGCCAAGAAGCGTCGGAGGGCGAGCAGCCGCTCAGTTGCTCAAGGCAGGCCCGGACAGCGTCGTCCATGGCCAGCAGGGAGGCGGCGCGCGCGGTGGGCGGCACCACGCGCGCGGAGTAGCCCAGCTTGCAGAAGGAGGCGCACTGGCGCAGGAGGTGCAGCGCGACCTGCGCGTTTTCGATCTCCCCCAGAGCTTCCAGCAAGTCGGTGGCGCTCGCGACCCGCTGCTTGGCGTGCTCCGCGCAGAAGTCCGCGTATCCCACTGGCGCGCCGAGCAGCTCGAAGCTGCGATCGGTGCGGAGGCGGAAGCCCGGCGGGAAGCCGTCCAGAGACACGTCGGAGGCGTCTCCGCCAGTGGGGGCCACCTCACACTTGCCCTGGCCGGTGCTCAGCTGGAGGCCCACCGCGGCAAGGCTGGCCACGAGCAAGTGGAGGAGGCGCGCGACGGCCGGCGCGTCGCCCGCGAGGCAGCCGTCGTCCAAGTGGAAGAAACTCAGGTCGACGGCGCCGTCGGCGCTGTGGCGCGGCGCGCGAGAGGCGGCCTCGGCGGCGCGCTGTAGTGCTAGGGAGAACAGTAGGGGCCCCAGGGGGTCGCCCTGCTGCACCCCGCACTCGGAGCGGACTCTCAGTTTGCCCAGGAAGAGAGTTGACGGGCGGGAGTAGCACCAGTCGGCCCAGGGTGCCAGCCCGGGAAACTCTTCGTGGACCGCGCGGAGCAGAGCCTGGGTGTTGAAGGCGTTAGACAAGTCCAGCTTCACAAACACCTTTCCCCGGTCCCCGAGGTGGCGGGTCCACCACTGGCGCGCGACGTGCACCGCCGCCTCGGTGCCGCCAGGGACCGCGACGCCGATCTGGAGGGGAGCCAGTCGGTCGCGCGCGGCGTCGGCAACCTCGTGGCAGAGGCACTTGCCGACGAGGCGCCGGAGCACCTCCCCGACGGCAACAGGGCGCAGGCCTCCGCCCTTCTTCGGCAGGGCCACGAGAGAGGCGCCCGCGAAGTACTCGGACACGGTCGGCGGGGCCTGCCCCCTGGCGCAGAGGTTGACAAGGTTCCCGAGCTGGTCGGTGACCTCGTTCCTGTGGGCCGCGTTGAGCTGTGCGTCTTTGAGGTGTTGGGGTCGGAGGCCCGTTGGCCTGGCGGCCGAGCCCCGGGGGAAGGCCCGCGCCTCCCTACGGACCGCGCCCCCGTCCATCTGCAGGGCAGCAGCCGCGTGGACAGCCGGAAGGCTGGCGGGATCCACAGCTTGGCGGCTGCGCGGGTGCTTCCGGCTCATCAGTTCGACGACGTCGGGGGTGACCTCCACGGGCGGCTCGCTGGTCAGAGCCGGGCAGCTCTTGGAGTACTGGGCGTCTGCGGCGAGCTGCACGCACCTCTCCGCTCGCTGGGAGGCTTGCGAGGCGTGCTTGGCAGCGCGAGCCTCGACTGCCTCGGCCCACAGGGAGGCCCGCTCCCCGTCCCGCCAGCGCCGGCGCAGCGCCTTGGTCTGCGCTTCGCCGGCCGCCCTGCTGCCTCGGCCGCCACGGGCGTGGGGGCGCAGGACGCATGTCGGGAGCATCGCAAGCTCTGTCCACGCAGCCTCGGATTTGTTGTGCACGGTCTGGGCCACCGTCTGCACTAAGCACCGTGCCCAGAGGTCCCGGGCGCCCTTCGGGACGCAGCGCTTGGTGGTGGAGCGCTTGGAGAAAGCTTCCCGGAGGGAGGGGGACCCGCGGGCTCGCTGCGCGGTTGGCCGCCAGCGGCGGGAGCGGCGGCTGCCGCGGCTGCGGCCGCGCGCGCGGCAGGGCGGCAACGCGGGCAGATGCCGCCGAAGCGCGTCGACAAGAACCGTTGGCAGACCGAGCATTGCTCCAACCGGTGCTCTTGCAGGTACTCGGGCGGGACTGGTGGCAGCCCAGGGAGCCGCCCGGCGGCGTGCTCGTTCAGGTGCGGGCGCATGCTTTGGTGGCCCTCCCAGCCGGCGGAGGGCGCGGCGTCGCCGCGCGGGCGCCCAGGGACGGGGTAGTGCACCCGGACGCGGGCACGAACCCTGCGCTGGTGGGCAGGATCGGGCGCCGGGGGAGGGGGGGCAGGTATCTCTTGCCCGGCTGGCGGCGCTGCCTGCGGAGCCCCGGGCGGCGGGGCGCCCTCCCCAGGAGCGCTGGCCGGGGGGCGGTTGAGAGCCTCGGCCCGGCGCTGCTCCAAAGGAACCCCCGCGTCCACATGCGTGTCCCTGGCAGGGTCGAGAATCAACCCGCCGAGTCCCACGACCAGGAGCGGCTCATCCCCATCAGTCCGGTTGCGCCGGAGGCGTCGCCCAGGGGAGCGAACCGCTGGCCCCGCCTCGACAAACGTGTTGCTCACGTGGACCTCCTGCCTCGCTGGGCCCGCAGAGGCAGAGGGAGCCGCCGCGGCGCTCGGACGCTGAGGGCTGCGGGAACCGCCCCGCCGGCACGTGCGTCGATTAGTCTCCCATTGGCACGTGGCGCAAATGCCATCCGAAGCGGGGAAAGCAGGCGTGGTGACCGCCCGAACGAGGAGGACCACCTGGCCGGCCCAAGCAGCGGGGCTCGTTGGGCAGAACCACGCTGGGCTGAGGGCCGCCGTGGAAGCCAGCGTCAAAGCCTCGCACAGGGGGCGTCGGACGTGGAAGTCGTGAGCGAGAGCCGTCGCACAGATCGCTGCCAAGCCCCGCTGCGCGGGTCCGCCGTGCACCATGGCCCCATAGACGACGACCTCGAGAGAAGCTGGGGACACGCAGGCGGAGGCGAGGAGCAACGCCGGGTGCACGGGGACGGGAAGCGCCGCCCCGAACGTGGAGCTCAGGACCTGCCCCGTCACAGCCCATAACATGACCGAAGGAGCCACGATTGGGAGAGCTGCGAGGAGCGCGGGGGCTCGTTGGAGGATACTGTGCACGCCACCGAGAGCGAGTGAGGCCCCATGCGAAAGGCAGCGCGCTGGCCATTGAGAGTCGGGAGATGGGAATCCACATGGGCACGCAGAAGTGCATGCCGCTCCCGACGCGCATGCGGCGCAAGAGCGGAGGTGCTGGTGAAAGTAAAGCTCGGCTGAACTAGTGTAGTGGCCTCGTGGGGGCTCTGTAGCGCCCAGGAGCTGGTCCTCGCAGTCGTGGGAGCCGAGCCGGTGCTGGTGGTAGGAATCGCCGCATCGGCGGTGGTTGCCGCTGTAGTGTTCGTGCTCGTGGCAGTCGTAGGCATGCTGGTTGCACAGGTGGTCGTGCTGGTTGCCCGTGTCGCTGGTGCTGGTCGTCTGTGTGTGGTCGTGCTGATTGCACTGGCTATGCCCGTGGTGATGCTGGTAGTGCTGTTTGCATTGGTTCGTGCTCGGACTCGTCGTCGTAGTCGTGCTCGTGCCGGTGCTGTCGTGGACAGTGGCGTAGGCTCTGGCGTTGGTACTGTCGTAGGCGCGGGCGTTGGCGCTGGCGTCGATGCTGGCGCTGGTGCTGGTGCAGGCACTGGCGTTCATGCCGACCGAGGCACCGGCGTTGGTGCTGTCGTCGGTGCTGTCGTCGATGGTGGCGTAGGCTCTGGCGTTGGTGCCGGCGTTGGCGCGGGCGTTGGTGCTGGCGTCGATGCTGGCGCTGCTGGTGGCGTAGGCGCTGGCGTTCATGCCGGCGTAGGCGCCGGCGTTGGTGCTGCCGTCGGTGCTGTCGTCGACGGTGGCGTGGGCTCTGGCGTTTGTGCCGGCATAGGCGCGGGCGCTGGCGCTGGCGTCGATGCTGGCGCTGGTGCTGGTGTAGGCGCTGGCACTCATGCCAGCGTAGGCGCGGGCGTTGGTGCTGTCGTCGGTGCTGTCGTCGATGGTGGCGTAGGCTCTGGCGTTTGTGCCGGCATAGGCGCAGGCGTTGGCGCTGGCGTCGATGCTGGCGCTGGTGCTGGTGTAGGCGCTGGCATTCATGCCAGCGTGGGCGCGGGCGTTGGTGCTGTCGTCGGTGCTGTTGTCGACGGTGGCGTAGGCTCTGGCGTTTGTGCCGACATAGGCGCGGGCGTTGGCGCTGGCGTCGATGCTGGCGCTGGTGCTGGTGTAGGCGCTGGCATTCATGCAAGCGTAGGCGCGTGCAGTCGTCGGTGCTGTTCTCGACGGTGGCGTAGGCTCTGGCGTTGGTGCCAGCGTAGGCGCGAGCGTTGGCGCTGGCGTCGATGCTGGCGCTGCCGCTGGCGTTCATGCCGGCGTAGGCGCGGGCGTTGGCGTTGTCGTCGGTGGTGTCGTCGACGGTGGCGCAGGCTCTGGCGTTGGTGTCGGCGTAGGCGCGGGCGTTGGCGCTGGCGTCGATGCTGGCGCTGGTGCTGGTGTCGGCGCTGGCGTTCATGCCGGCGTAGGCGCTGGTGTCGCCCCTCGAGCTGGCTCCGGGGTCGCCCTCGGAACTGGCGTCAAAGTATCCTCCGAAGATGTCGCCGGTGTCGCCCTCGGAGCTGGCGTCGGGAGCGTCGACCTGTACGGCCCTGGGGCTGCTGTCGGAGCCGGCGTCGGAGACGCCGACGGTGTCGTTGTCGGAGCCGGCGCTGGTGCCGCTGTCGAGGTAGGCGTCAAAAGCCTCGTCGATGCTGCCGTCGGAATTGCTTTCGGAGCCAACGCCGCAGACGTCGTGAGCAGCGCCGAGCCAATCGGCATCTCCGCCGGAACCAGCCCCGGGGTCGCGGCTGGAGCTGGTGTCGGAGTCGTCGGCGCGGGGGCCGCCGTCGGAGGTGGTGCCGAAGCCGCCGTCGGAGCCGATGCCGGCGAAGCCGTCGTCGGTGGTGGTCGATGTCGCCGTGGTAGCGGTCGTGGCCCCGGTCGTGGTCGTAGTGGAGGTCGTGGTAGTTGGCGTGGGAGCAGGCGTGGTCGTGGTCGTGGGAGGAGCCGTAGCCGTCGTCGACGCAGTCGTGGTAGTTGACGCGGTACTGCTGGCGTCGCTGGACGTGGCCGTGGTGGTGGCCGCGATCGCGTCCCTCGTCGCCGTAGGAATGCTCGCGGCCGTGGCCCTGGTCGTGGTCGTAGTGGAGGTCGTGGTAGTTAGCGTGGCAGTGGGAGTAGACATGGTCGTGGGATGGATCATGAGCGTCGTAGCCGCGGTCGTGGTAGCCGGCGTGGTAGTGCAGGCGTCGCCTGTCGTGGACATGGTCGCGGTAGTGGTCGTGGCCCAGGTCGTGGTTGTGGTCGAGGTTGTGGTAGTTGGCGTGGCAGTGGGAGTACTCATTGTCGCGGGAGGGGTCGTAAGCGTCGTAGCCGCGGACGTGGTAGTCGACGTGGCAGTGCAGGCGTCGCTGGTCGTTGTCATGGTCGTGGCAGCGGTCGTGGCCCTGGTCGTAGCCGCAGTGGAGTGCGTGGTAGTTTGCGTGCAAGTTGGGGAGGGCCTGGTCGTGGGATGGGACGTTGCCGTCGTAGCCGCGGTCGTGGAAGTGCTGGCGTCGCTGGTCGCGGCAGCGGTAGCCGCGGTGCCAGCCAGGAGCAGCGGCGGGCCAGTCGACCTGCGGGCGAGGGAGGACGAGCGGGCGGCCCCGACGAAGCAGCAAGCGCAGTCGCAAGCAAGGCAGCAACAGGGAAAAGGGAGAAAGGGGAGAATCTGAACTCTAGGAGGCCAGCCCGCCGCGGGAAAAAGGGTACATTCGGGGGGAGATTTAGGAGGGGGAGGAGGATAGCCAAACTGGAACATATAGTCATCATGGACATTCGCGGCAGCCAGCGCCCCATCACTGGCTGCATCCCCCAAAAAGTTGCCGATGGGACGTAGGCGCACTCCCGGAGCTCGTGCTCCTGGCCGTCCGCCTTCATCTCGGCGCCCGCGTACACGTAGCCCGGCACGGTCGCGTAGACCACCTCGATGGGCGGTTTCAACGGTGTCCGTCTTCCTCCCCAACTTCTCCAGGGCGAGCGCGGTGGACTTCGAGAAGCGCGGGTCGGCCACCTCGTCGTCGGGCCGGCCCATGATCTTGCCGAAGTCTTCCGTCAACACCTCCGCGCCGACGATGGACTTCACCACCATGCCGCCCGACACGCCGGCGGAGAACGCCTGGCCCTGAGGGCCCTGCAGTGCACCGGGACACCGGCATCACCTCATGCATGGCCATCGCGCCCTTCATGCCGTTGCCCGGCTGGTAGCGCAGGATGCCGAAGGGGCGCTTCTTGTAGGTGACGGTGGGGCCCGGACCAATGGCGGCCGAGGCGTCGAACGCCGCATCCGCGCCCTTCGGCCCGTAGCGCTCCAGGTACTCCGCGCTCACGCGCGCGGCCACGCGCTCGCCGCGCTGGCAGGCGGGCGTGGGCGAGCCCACGAAGCCGTCGCCCCTGCGGCACAGGGCCACCACCGCGGCCGCCGGCACGCACGTGAGGATGGGCCGCTGGGGCGCCATGGCGGGCGCCTCTGGGCGAGGCACCACCGCGGGCGCGCGAGCGCGCCTGGGAGGCACCGGGGGCCGCGTCGAGCCCCGGGTTCCCCCTGTGACGTTGCGCGGACAAGGAGCGCGGGCATGCAAGATGCCTCCCGAGGAGCCCCAGGAGGCAAACATCATTGATTATCCATTGTTTTTTTCTCGGAGTGTCGAGTTCTCGCTTTTTCGTTTTCCCGACGCTCCGAGACGGCCCAAGAGGCCCCAATGTCCGCTCCAAGACAGCCCCAGAGGCCTCGAAGACGGCCACGCGACAGCCCAAGAGGGCCCCAAAACGGCGCCAGAAGTGCCCAAGACGGCCCGAGAGGGCCCCAAGACGGCCCCGAGAGGGGGCCAAGAGGGGTAGTAACACGAACCGAAAATCAGAGCCTTCCACCCCGAGATTCTCTCAGGAGGCCCCGAGAAGCCCTCAGCAGGCCCCAAGAGGTCCCAAACAGCTCCCCAGGGGGCCGAAGAGGTCCCAGAGGCCTCCCACGAAGGCCCCAAGAGGCACAAATCATTGTCTTGCCAGCGGTTTTTGATTGATTTTCGAGGTTTCAGCCTTTGGGCATCCCGACGCTCCAAGACGGCCCAAGAGGCCTCCAAGACCGCTCCAAGATAGCCGAAGAGGTCTCCAACAGGGCCCCAAGGCGGCCGACGAGGGCCCCAAGACGGTGCCTGAGGCGCCCAAGGCGGCCCGAGAGGGCACCAAGATGGCCCCAAGAGGGGCCCAAGAGGGTGAAAACGAACCGAAAATCCGAGTCTTCCACCCGGAGAGGCTCTGAGGAAACCCCCAGAGGCCCCCAATAGGATCCAAGAGGCCAGCAGGAAGCTCCCCAGGGGGCCGAAGAGGTTCCAAGAGGCCTCCCAAGAAGTCCCGAAGGGGCACAACTCATTGTTTTTTTTGTTTCTCTCTCTCTCTCTCTCTTTTGTGTGTGTGTGTGCGTTTGTATATTGACTAGCCGGCCGCTCTGCGGTTGATCGGGAGTTTCTGTATATAGAAGAAGGTGCGTGCGCTTGTTGGCGAGGGTGATGAGGTTCCTCCTCCTCCTCCTCCTCCTCCTCCTCCTCCTCCTCCTCCTCCTCCTCCTCCTCCATCCTTCTCTTGCCTCCGTCTGTCCTCCTCCACCCCGCAGCTCCATCATCTTCTCCTCCTCCTCCTCCTCCTCCTCCTCCTCCTCCTCCTCCTCCTCCTCATTCCTCCTCTGGGCACCTCCCCCGGGGCGCGGATCCACCGGATCTGTCCGGATCTGTCCGGAAACGGTGCCGGAGGCCGCTCTGGGCTCCTCTGGGCACCTCCCCCGGGGCCGGTTTTGTGAGGATGTCTCAAGCGAGGGCGCCGGTTTGGGATTCGTCGTCACCGGATCCAGCGGATCTGTCCGGAAACGGTGCCGGAGGCCGCTCTGGGCTCCTCTGGGCACCTCCCCCGGGGCCGGTTTTGTGAGGATGTCTCAAGCGAGGGCGCCGGTTTGGGATTCGTCACCGGATCCAGCGGATCCAGCGGATCCAGCGGATCTGTCCGTAAACGGTGCCGGAGGCCGCTCTGGGCTCCTCTGGGCACCTCCCCCGGGGCCGGTTTTGTGAGGATGTCTCAAGCGAGGGCGCCGGTTTGGGATTCGTCACCGGATCCAGCGGATCCAGCGGATCCAGCGGATCTGTCCGGAAACGGTGCCGGAGGCCGCTCTGGGCTCCTCTGGGCACCTCCCCCGGGGCCGGTTTTGTGAGGATGTCTCAAGCGAGGGCGCCGGTTTGGGATTCGTCACCGGATCCAGCGGATCCAGCGGATCCACCGGATCTGTCCGGAAACGGTGCCGGAGGCCGCTCTGGGCTCCTCTGGGCACCTCCCCCGGGGCCGGTTTTGTGAGGATGTCTCAAGCGAGGGCGCCGGTTTGGATTCGTCACCGGATCCAGCGGATCCAGCGGATCCACCGGATCTGTCCGGAAACGGTGCCGGAGGCCGCTCTGGGCTCCTCTGGGCACCTCCCCCGGGGCCGGTTTTGTGAGGATGTCTCAAGCGAGGGCGCCGGTTTGGGATTCGTCACCGGATCCAGCGGATCCAGCGGATCCACCGGATCTGTCCGGAAACGGTGCCGGAGGCCGCTCTGGGCTCCTCTGGGCACCTCCCCCGGGGCCGGTTTTGTGAGGATGTCTCAAGCGAGGGCGCCGGTTTGGGATTCGTCACCTGATCCAGCGGATCCAGCGGATCCACCGGATCTGTCCGGAAACGGTGCCGGAGGCCGCTCTGGGCTCCTCTGGGCACCTCCCCCGGGGCCGGTTTTGTGAGGATGTCTCAAGCGAGGGCGCCGGTTTGGGATTCGTCACCGGATCCAGCGGATCCACCGGATCTGTCCGGAAACAGTGCCGGAGGCCGCTCTGGGCTCCTCTGGGCACCTCCCCCGGGGCCGGTTTTGTGAGGATGTCTCAAACGAGGGCGCCGGTTTGGGATTCGTCACCGGATCCAGCGGATCCAGCGGATCCACCGGATCTGTCCGGAAACGGTGCCGGAGGCCGCTCTGGACTCGTGCTCTTCGCGCCGGGGGTGAGGATGACGTGAGTTCCACAGAAACTCCCTCAAATTATATGGCATCTCCCCGAGTAGCTTATGCTGAGAAGCTCCCGTGAAACTTTCGGCGCAGCCGACCCCAAGGGG
Organism: Prorocentrum cordatum; assembly: GCA_963575745.1. Taxonomy (NCBI): domain Eukaryota; class Dinophyceae; order Prorocentrales; family Prorocentraceae; genus Prorocentrum; species Prorocentrum cordatum. The sequence goes on along the minus strand of CAUYUJ010004119.1, from coordinate 53,742 downwards.
GTCGTCCGTAGTTTGCTTGGCTCAGAGGGCGCGCTGGTGTTCGCCAGCGCGCCCAGTGGGCTGCGCAGCGGGCCGCGGCCGCCCGCCGCCGCCGCGGGCTCTCCTGTGGAGGGGCAGCCTGTGCGCCATGGTGGCTGGCGGCGGCGGGGCCTGAGATGGCCGGGCTCTGGATCAACTCGGAGCTCGACTCCGACGCCCTGGAGCGGATGGCGCTGCGGCCAGGCACGCTGCTGCAGGTGGGCGTGCTCGACGACTCATGGGCCAGCCAGGGGTCCGAGCTCGTCTGCGTCGAGCGCGCCTGGCGGCCCACGGGCGGCGGCGTGCTGGTGGAATTTCAGCATATCGCCGCGTCGGACGCGCACTTCGAGTGGCACGCCTCGGCGGACGGCGAGGCGGGTGCGCGGGGGGCCGACACGCTGCTGCACATCTGCGCCGTGCCTGCGCGGGAGTGCCGCGTTGTCGGACAGGACGGCTACACGCTCGAGCACGTCAACTTGGTGCGCGAGGTGACCGAGGACGAGGCGAGCGCGCTCTGCATGCAGTGGGGCAGCGACGGGGCCATCGAGCGGGCTCGCATCGCGATGGCTCAGCACGCCGATGGAGGTGCAGAAGGCGATCGAGGCGAGGAGGCTGCTGTGCCCGAGCCCGAGGGCATGGGCGATGAGGGCGAGGACGACGGCGAGCACCTCGAGCCAGGGCCCGAGGAGGTCGCGGGAGCCTGGCGTGCCTTCGAGGAGGGCCCGCCCGCGCTCGCCGCCTCGGCGTGGGCCGCCTCGGGCCGCGCTCCCTCTGCCAGAGCCGCGGCGGCGCCCGGCTCCCGGCGAGGGGGCCCGTGGCGACGCCTTGGCCCCTGCCCCTCGGAAGGCGCGCGCCCCCCTCGCTGGCGGGAGGCCGGGCGTTGCTGGCCAGCCGCGCGAGGGTGGGCGGGCTGGCGCGCGCGCGGGGGCAGAAGCGCGCGGCGAGCCCCGCGGCCGCGCGCCGCCCGCACGGCGCGAGGCGCCGGCTCGGAGGTCGAGGAGTCGCGGCCGTGGCAGCGCGGGTGGCGGCATCGATGCTCTCGACGAGGCCATGCGCCAGCTGGAAGGGACCGACGTCGCGGGGGAGCGGGCCCAGGAGCTGCTGCAGGAACGCGCGGTGGCTGCGCAGGGCCGCCGCCACAGCAGTGCCCACAGGCCAGCGCAGGAGGTGCTCGCCTCGCGGGCCATCGAGAAGGCCGGGGGCCCAGGCCGAGGGCGCTCGAGCCACGGGCGCTCGAGCTTCGAGCGCGAGCTGCTCGCGAGGCTCGGTGGTGGTCGTGGCCGCAACGGGAGCCCGCCGCGCGACGACGACGAGTCGGGTGCGAGCAGGGAGTCGGGCGACGATGTACTTGGGGATCGCCGCGAGGGCCGAGTGAAGCACGACCACTTCATCGACTACGCGAGGCGCAAGCCGGGTCGCCTCTTGAAGTCGGGGCTCGAGGCACTCGCCAAGCAGTTCCCAGCGGGTGCCCCACCCACAGGGTATCCGCGCCGTTTCAAAAGGGGCCGCGACATTTCAGTTTGCCGCGACATTTCGCATGTTGTCCGCGACATTTCGATGTTCGTCCGCGACATTTCGATGTTCGTCCGCGACATTTCAATCTTCGCCCGCGACATTTCGCTAAAGAGATTTTCTGTTCTCTAAAAACCTATCCTCATATCGCGCGCCTAACTTATTGTTTTTTTTTGTTTTCCTGCGCTGGTACATGGTATACACAGGCGCACGTCGCGCATAGTTCATTTACCATTGTTTGAAATCGTATAGTAGGTGAGCATATCATTTGATACAGCATAGCGCAGCATATATAGCACAGCATTGCCACGACAACCAACACAATGAGCAGACCTTTGGGCGTAGATGCACACATGTTGCCACGGTTGCGCGACGATAGCAAGCGATTTCGTTCATTCTCTCCGCCAAACCCGTCCGCACCGTAGCGCTGGCATGTCGGGATGCGCGCACCCAAGGCAAACCATAAGAGATCTCCTGGGAATTGACGGTGGCTTGCGCGTCGGCGAGAGCCGACGCAGCGATCGGAGAAACAAAGAAATTGAAGCCCGAAAGGGCTGGATGGGCGGCAACGTCTTTAGTGGGTGCGTCGCCCCGCCAATCCCGCGTCACGTTTCCATCGCCCCGTTGTTTTCCTTATCCTCCTCCTCCTCCTCTTCTTCCTCCTCCTCCTCCTCCATCTTATAATCCTCCTCGCCCTCGCCCGTTTCATCACGCATTGTTGTTGATGTTGAACATTATTAATTCTAAAGAATAATTATTGTTGGGGCCCCTGGTGCACGGCCCCCCCGCCGCGCCTAGGCCGCAGCTACATTTTCATCATTTTTTCGCGAAAGCTTCAGAAAAGTGGATGGGGTCCAGATTCGGTTGTTTTGTTGTAATCCGTTTTCCCTTGCAAAAAACACTATAAAATGACATTTCTTGTTCTAATATAATCAAATTTCAAGAATCCCTTGCAATAAATAAGGTAAAGTGGACATTCGCGCGCGCAAGACGAAATCCTTCCAAAACCTTAGTGTTCGCAGCGATTTTAACATAAATACATCAAAAAACCAATGGTTTTTCAACAAAAAATTGTCAAAATCTCATCCCGCGCGCTCTTGCGGATTCGTAGGAAACCCAACACTTTATAAACATTTCTGTCAAACGGGCTTTTGCGAGCAACTTTTTCGAACTTCTGCGACAACGGTTGCGCACCTGCCAGGGCCATCATCCCTGTCTAATAATACCATGCGGGACAGATTCGTTTTTTCTTCGCGCGCGCACGCCGAAATCTCCAAAAACCATTGGGTTCTTAAGAATTTTTTAGCACGGCGCCATCATAAAAACTCACGGAAATTCGCACCGTGGGTTAAACAAACTTTCTGTGGGTTTTAACAAGGCTCTTAACTTAACAACTTCTGTGGGTGTACGAACGTAGGCTTCTTTAAACAACTTTAGTGGGGCGTGTACTCCACGCAGTTTGTAGTAGCCACGGTCGTCCGCAGGCCACGATTGAAGTGTACCGAAAACCGTCATAGGGCGGGAAAGCTGGGTGTGGGTGGTGGCGAAGGAGGTCGTGGGGATATTTGGTCGAGCTTGCACTGCCCCCACAGTGGGGTATTGGATGGCGTTCGCATGAAAACCCTGGCACTGGTGAGATCTCTGAGCGTTTGGTGTGGTAAAGGATTGTTGTTGTTGTTGTTGTTGGTGTTGTTGTTGGTGTTGTTGTTGGTGTTGGTGTTGGTGTTGGTGTTGGTGTTGTTGTTGTTGGTGGTGGTGGTGGTGGCGGTGGTGGCGGTGGTGTTGGTGGTGGTGTTGGTGGTGGTGTTGTTGGCATCGTTGCAATCCTCCTTCTCCCGATCTGCCTCTTTCCCCTTTTCTTCGTCGTCGTCGTCCTCCTCCTTCCTCCTCCTCCTCCTCCTCTTCCTCCTCCTCCTCTTCCTCCTCCTCCTCCTCCCTCCTCCTCCCTCCTCCTCTTCCTCCTCCCCCTTCCCCTCCTCCTCCTTCCTCCTCCTCCTCCTGTTCCTCCTCCTTCTCTTCCTCCTCCCCCTCTCCCTGATTGACCTCCCCGCCCAGAGCGGGGCCACGGATGATCTTTAACCTTGGCCTTCCAGCTTCCTGGGCCCTCGGGCGAGGCAGCGGGTGAAGGGATTACGTGGGGCGAGAGTTGGGGAAGGGGGGGCGAAGTAGGAGGGGCAGAAAAACAGTGCAAGCAGAGTAGAGTGGACAACCGATAGGTACTGATCAACGCCACGATCCAACATCCACATCTCACGTTCACGCGTACGTAGCAGGCCCCCTCGAGCATAGGTTGGGTCAGGGTGATTTGCAGAGTCACGCTTTGTAGTTGAGTTGTGCGTTGCATTGCATGCCCTCGGATGCTATGACATCTGCAAATACTGCATGGGCAGCTCGCGCAGCTGGAAAATGATAGGCTGAAACGCAATGAACCGAATCAGGCACAGCGCAGCTGGCCCGAGAAAACACACGCCAAACCAATGGCCAGGCAGGGCAATGCCATCGCATTGCCGCAAGCCCTGATCGTGACCTTCGGGTTTCCGATGGTCGACTCCGTGTTCAAAGGGAGCCCTTGAAACTTGCGCCGCTCTGCAGGCGAAACGAAGCGACAGAATTGAGGAGCCTTCTTCGACTCGACCCAGATCGAAAAATTCCGAGTCGTCAAGCAGTGGATATTGTTCTCACGGATTTCGCACGAGCGTGTCTTCCCAGGAGCCCTGGTGATGTCGAAAAAAACACGCCAGAACCGCTGATGCGCTTGCGGTAGAAGGCCAAGTTCTTCCGCTGGGGGGGGGATGAAGGGGGGCATTGCCGTCTGTCGTCCAACAGCGCTGACGAGCATCAGGAGGACGACGACGATGGCGACAGAGGAGAAGGAGGACGACCTGGACGAGTGCGACGACGACAGAAACTGACGACGACAGGAATTGACGACGACAGAAGGTGACGATGACGACCACGGTGGGAGACAGCGGTCGGTTTGAGGGGTAGTTTGGGTTTCGATCCCCTCCTTGCTTCTATCCCCCTCTTCCTCCTCGTCGTCCTCCTCCTCCTCCTCCTTCAGCTCCTCCTTGTCCGGCCTATTTCCTCGTTCCTCCAATTCTCGGTGGCCAACTTCTCCTTCTCGCCACCTCCTGTTCCTCTTCATCCTTCTGGCCCCGCCCTTCATCAACCTCCTCCTCCTCCCCCTCCTCCTCCTCCCCCTCCTCCTCCTCCTCCTCCTCCTCCCCCTTCTCCCCTCCCCTCTCTTCCTCTATCCCTGTTATTTCGGGCTCTCGCCTCAGCGCTGGCCATTCGACACGCTGCATGCTGCGAGCGACCCAACAGGGTTCCGAGGGCGCCGACGTGGCGCAACGACATGCGGGGTTATCTAATGATTTGTTCGATATCTCACCGCCGGACCCCCTGTGCTACCCCTGGGCCTGAGTAGGCGTGAGCTTCCTCACATCGTAGGCAGGCAACGTCGGGTCCAGGAGCTCGCGCACGTCGATCATTTTGACAAGATATTCTGCAGGCATGCGCTTAGGCAAGTCTGTGATGAAGTACTCGGTGCGCCTGCCGCACACGAAGATCCTTACACTGGCGACTGCCGCATCTTAGAGGGGGTTGGGGGCCGTTGCAACCTCATGAGGAGAGCTGGAGGACGCAGGAGAAGGAGGAGGATGAGGAAGAGGAGAAGGAGGATGATGGGGAGGAGGAGGAGGAGGAAGAGGAGGAGGAGGGGGCAGCGGAGGAGGAGGAGGAGGAGGAGGAGGAGGAGGGGGAAATGGAGAGGGAGGAGGATGTGGGAGGAGGAGGGGGAGGAGGAGGAGGGGGAGGAGGAGGAGGAGGAGGATGAAGAGGGGAAAGGGGTTAAGAAACCCTGCCCTTCCTTCCCTCACCACGACAGTGGTCGACGTAGGATGTTGGAGTAAGCTTGATGGGACCGCCGCGAAACTGGTATGTTGTTCTGGCTCTCTCTCTCTCTCTCTCTCTCTCTCTCTCTCTCTATCTCTCTCTCTCTCTCTCTCTCTCTCTCTCTCTCGTCTCTCTCTTTCTCTCTCTCTCTCTCTCTCTCTCTCTCTCTCTCTCTCTCTCTCTCTCTCTCTCTCTCTCTCTCTCTCTCTCTCTCTCTCTCTCTCTCTCTCTCTCTATCTCTCTCTCTGTGCGTTTTTCCCCTGGTGATTTATCTCATGCCCCCCTCCCTGTTCTTGGCCCTCTCTACTCCTGGCACCCTCCATGGATGAAGGATCCATGAGCAGGACCAGGAGGAGAACGAGACAAGTGGGTCCTCGGCCTGGACTGTGGCAGCCCGTGCCACTGGGCGTTGACGCGGCACGCCCAAAACGCGAACCCCCTCACGTTCTCGCGGAGCCACTGGAGCACGTGGTCTGCGGGCGTGGTGGCCGATTCCCTCGCATGGTCGGTCATGCCTTTCACGTTCTCGATCAGGAGGCCCTTCAGTTTCCTGGAGGGCCGCCTGGCCTGGCCCTTGAAAATCTCCAGCGTGGCCGTGAACGGGCTCGAGCGGGCGTCGCTCCAGCTGTTCCCTTGGGTCGGCAGGGGCATTCCTCCTCCTCTTCCTCCTCTTCCTCCTCCTCCTCCTCCTGCCCCTCCTCCTGTTCCTGTTCCTCCTCCTCCTCCTCCTCCTCCTCCTACGCCACCCATTTAACCGGACTGGCCTGCGCCAGTCCGGCTCCACGGCGGGCGGGGAGGGCCCGCCACGATCAAGTCCACGTCTGGGATCGATCTCGCGATGATCCCTGTGACGTCCCCCGCGACTGGCCCGACGTTGCAAGCGCCGCCCCTCCCAGTAGAATGCACACTCTCCACAATGCTTTTCAAGGAAGGGTCGACGTCATATGACATGGTGCACGGCTTGGCCCCCATCTGCACGAGAGCCGACGTCGCTGTCTCGACCCCGCAACACAATGACAACAGATCTACGTTGTGCTCGAGAACTGTGCCCCCGTACGATCGGAGCAACGGCATCTTGCCACGTGGATGCCTCTGGATACACAGCAACTGGGCGCTTGGGAAGCCCACGCACAAAACATTGCGGCTGATCTCGGACGCTCGCTGGGCGCCTGAGCGCGCTCGCAGGACGCGAAAGCACAGGCATCTGTTTCACAGGGATGTGCGATCCGTTGCTGTCGCATGGCAAAATGCCAAGCTCGAGTAACGACAGCGGAGGAAGAGGAGGAAAAGCAGGAGAGGCGGAGGGGAGGGGCGGGAAGAGCGCGAAGAGGAGAAGACGGAAGAGCACGAGGAGGAGGAGGAAGAGGAGGAAGGGAAGGAGGAGATGCAGGACGAGGGCGAGGGTGGTGAGGGGTGTGCGTGGGATGGGGTCAGGTGGGCTGCGTTGGGGCTCGTTCCCCATCGTCCCTGGGTCTCGCTTTGAAGCCAGAATTTCGAGTCTGATCCAACCGTGGCTTTCGAGGGTGCCCCGCCCAATGGCTGAAATTCAACAGCTCCACGCTGTTATAATTGCCCCCCGCTCCAGGACCCCAATCCTTTCTATCGTCGGTGAACGTGGCAATACATGTATGGGCGTGAATTCCTCGCCCACGGAGTGTCCGAATGCCTTCTCATCTGGTCTGGCCCCCTCCCCGTCCCACCCACTCTTGTTTTCACGCGAACCTCGCATGACAAAACAGGGGTGGGCTATCATGGGCAATCGAGAAAACGCTCAGACGATTAACATCAAAACTCTGATAATTCTGGCCTCGGAGGGAGCATTAGACAGCTTGGCATGTGGAATATGACGCCTGCCTGTGCAGCCGTCGACCCCTTTTTTGTCGTCGTTATGTTTGCTTGCACCTTCACGTTACGTTCCTCTTCTTTCGCCTCCTCTTCTCACTCATCCGCTCCATTATCCTCCTCTTCCTTCTCCTCCTCTCCGCTCTTCTCCTCTTCCTTCTCTTTCTCGCCATATAGTATCCCTTCTCATTCTCGCCGTCCATGTCCTCCTCCTCCTCCTCCCCCCTCCTCCTCCCCCTCCTCCTCCTTTTCCTCCTCCTCCTTGTCTCATCCTTCGTTCATTTTCATCTTCGAGCGCGCTGGCTCAACTCTCGAATCGCCACGACACTGGCTACAGTCAACGATGCGCAACAAGCACAGATGAAGTTCAACTCGCACCAAATGCAGAAGATTCTTCCACCCATGGCAAGATACGCAATCTAGCGAAAATCGCTGTTTCCCAACGGCTACGATGAGCTACTTGAGCGATGCATTTTACTATATGGTTGAGGGGCTCGTCCAGGAAACATGAATATTTCCGAGGGTTCCCATTCCTGGGGATTTTTAAGGTCATGTGTAGAAACTGGTGGTGCTTCGGAAGTCTCGTGTAACCTTCGACACAGCCCATGATCTCAACGAATCTGATTGCGAGAAACAGCAACTTCTCACAGTCTTCTCTTGATGGCTGGTCGGGAGCAGCCTTCAAAATTGTCATGAACTCCAAAATGCTCTGGCCAGCGGCTACTAACATTGCCCCGTGGTCGAGGATGTCCTTGTGCCGTTCGCACACGCTCAACGCCCACGGTAAGAGCACCCCTGTCTCGGCTGCTTTTGCTTTGAATTCTGGGTTTGTGGCTGACCCCAGCATCCCCGACGAGAGGTGGTTGATGCGGCAATTGCGAGGGACCCCCCGATCCTGATACCACCCAACCATGTCGTTGAACAGTTGTTTTATCCCTAATTCGCGTTGGACGCGGGGGGGGCAATCGCCTGGCACCCGAAAAACATTTTTTTCCCAGGCATCCCGAACATACCCACGCAATAAATGATTGGATGATGCCCAAATGCATGGTGTGGAGAGTATCTATCATGAAATGGTCGTGCGGGTTTAAGCCTGTAACTTCCCCGGAGATCGGATTCCTCCACAAGACGCTGTGCAATCTGCGACCGCTGCCATCGAATCTGCCCCGCCAGAAAACAGCCGTGAAGGGCAGTGGACGCAAATGGAATTGTTGAACATCAATCAACTCTGTCGTGGGGGAGAGGCGGTCCCCCTCTCTCAATTGGACGCCACCAACCGCGACGTTCTTATGTATGATCATGCCTCGCTCCTCACGGTCGTCAAACTTAAGCACGCCCTGAGCCAACGCTCGAAGCCTGACAGCTTCAGTTGCAATGGGCACTCGAACTTCACAGAGCGCGCACTCGGCATCATAGTCCCGAGGTTCTCCCCAGGCATGCCCCGCTGATGAGACATTCGAGAGGTCAAATCCGCCAACGCGCGCAGCAAACGCGCGCACTGAGCACGATAATGACATCATATAGACGTGGTGTGATCCACCCGTTAAAACATCATCGTATCACCCGTCTTTCGTCTTCTGCTTGCTCCCCTTCCTCATCCCCCCCCCCTCCCCCTCGCCCTCCTCCCTGTGATGAGAGCGGACAATGGATGGATAATTTGAGCGAGGGCGGGGGGGGCGATGGGGGGAGGAGAAGGCGATGAAAGAAGTGCGAGCAGCGATGGAATGATCACGTTGATATGAAAGAGAAAGGGAAATGGAGAGATATGCATGGGGTCAGTTGCGGACGTCGTCAGATTCAGTATAGGGCGCTTTTTGGAGAAGTGCAAAATAAGCATGGTCTGTGATACGATTGCCAATTCATGAATCCGAATGTTGAGCAGTGCTCCATCCAGTCCCCTTGTATCCCCACGCAAATAAACCGACAGGGCAGCTGTTCTTCTAGATCTCTGTAGATCGACCCCTCTGGAAACTCCCCCCCATTCCATTGCACTCGGGGGCGTCGCCCCCGAGCGGCTGCTGACAGGCAATATTTCAAATATTCCATGATACAAAATAGTGTGCACCACCCCCTACACCCACATTTGCAGCATTCCCTCTTCGATATGCAGACAAGTGCGTGTCTCTTTCCTGATGCTAAGTTGTAGCATGTGAAATTGATCAGGGAATCTACTTTGCCAACCTGTTGCGCCCGAGTGTACCGGACTCCGTCGCAGTACAGAGCTATTGGAAATACAGGTCTCACGTCCCCTGGTATGTTCCTGTATCTATGTTGTTCATACGCCTGGTGCCACTGCATATCTTGGGCGTGGTGGCTGATCGCACCATCTTCAAATCCGTCGATAAGAAGCTCGCTCACCTTCGTGTGAGGGTTGCACCAATGAGCATACTGTTACGCCGTGCACATGGCGAGGGTGAGGGGGGAGCAAAGGGCCCCTGGGGCCCAGGGGTCAGACGCGGCGTGTGTCAGCGTGCTCTTCGGTGCAACCCTCATCGCCAAACACTCGCGCAGCGGAGCCACCAGGACAGCTTTCTCCTTGGCGGTGCACAGAGCACGTTTCCACTCCCCATCCCGCGCCCCCCTCCATCGATTACTCCCCTCTCCCCTTCTATAGTCATCGCAGCTACATCCCCGATCCTCCCACCTACTTCGCATCTCCTCCATCTGGCTGCTCGCTTGCCCATGTCTTGCCATTCACTTCGCCCTGGCTCATGTCCCCGCTCACGCTATGGCCATTTGAATCCCGCCCCCCCCCCATCCCCACGTATTGGCAGTTCGCCGTGGCGCATGGTTTGGCCGTTTCGTGGATGTCGCGCCGAGGTGGTGGTGTTGGTGGTGGTGGTCGTCGTCGTCGTCGTCGCCGCCGCCTTCGTCGTGGTCTTTTCCTCCTCCTCCTCCTCCTCCTCCTCCTCCTCCCCCTCCTGCCCTTCCTCCTCCCCTCCCCCTCCTCCTCCTCCTCTTCTTCCTCCCCCATCTCATGTTTTTGTGCCGAGACAAAAGTGTTCAGCCCAGCGTTGACGACATCCCCGTCCCGAGTTCAAACACCGAGGCGCCATTTAGATTTCAACTGACCCCCGAAATCCCACGAGGTCCCAGTGGCCAGGCGCTCATGAGCACCCAAAGGCCCAAAGGCCCTACAGTGATCTCCCCAGGGAGCGTCAAGGAGGAGAAGGAGGAAGAAGGAATAGGACGAGGACGACGAGGCATTGGGGGGGCACAGCATTGGCAGCAACATGAGGAAGAGGATCAGAAGGAGGAGGACGCTCGCCCCCGTCGTCGTCGTTGTCACCCTGGCCCCCTCCCTCCTCGACGCCCACCTCCTTTCTACTACCCCAGTGATCCTGGCGAACATTCCTGATATGCATAGGCGTGCTGATCTTCTGGAGGTCTACGTTGCTCGACACTGGGAGCGTGGAGTCAAAGTGCTTCTGAAAATTCCCAGTTGGTGTCCAGGGTGGTTTCCCTATTTTTTTATCCACGTCTCTGCAGCCCCTGCCCCAGCCGCGTGGTAACAAATCACGCGCAACGATTTCGCTGAAAGGCGGCCACGGCAGTAGAGAGTGAGAAGTTCTTGCTCGAGACATATGGCATGCTCATCTCTGTCAGCTTGGAGTGCGTACTCCGCGCGTTGGGAAGCGTCGGCTTCCCACCGTCTGGACGAGCTTCCTTGGGGTTCCCATCGCCTGGGGTTTGCCATTGCGCAGAAAAAACTGCCAGATGCATTTGAACCCACATGGCAAACCACGGTGCGTGGGCTGGAGAAGGGTACCTTGGAGAACCAGAAGGGGGAGCGAGGTTTCGAAGCTGTCAATTTGGTTCCAGAAGCGGGTGAGCGGGTTTGACATGCGGTAGTGGGCGGGGGGGGGGTTTGAATAAACGGGGTTGGTAGACGGTAGTGGGCGGGGGGGGGCAGGAGTGACGGGGTTGGTAGGCGGGAGTTTGGGAAAAATCAGACCGTCCCAAAGTCAGCGGTAAATCAGCGGAAAATCAGCGGAAAGTCAGCGGAAAGTCAGCGGCCAATTTTGTGAGGATGTATCGAGCGGGAGCGCAAAATCAGCGGTGCGTCAGTGGGAAATCAGCGGAAAGTCAGCGGAAAATCAGCGGTCGGTTTTCGTGATGTTACCGCCTTGTGTCGTTTGATATTTTCATCCCCCCCCACCCCCGCTGGCGCCATCCACTCCTATGTTTTGGGGCTGGCGTGTCTGAGAACCCTCTTGGAAACTGAGAAGCTAGGAAAATTGCGTTGCCCCTCAACCCAGCTGGTATGTCTGTCTGGCTTGCCCTGCCAGACCTAAGTGTATTATACCGAGCAATGCTTCAAAAAGAGCGCCTCCCATCGCTTCGAGCGTGAGCTCCCGCGAGCTCGCAAGTCAAAGCGTTGGCGCATGCGAGCATCTCGCCGGCAACTCACCCCATTGAAAGTATAATGGCGGTTCGCACAATCAGGGGCCCTGGAAGCATCAGAAGACAGAAAGCTCGAAACAACAGAGGCGGGCAAACGGACACTTGAAATTTGCATTGCTCCCACGTGCGAACGCCAGACTAAGCGTGCAAGGCTACTTCGACAGGTACATCCCCCCCCTGCTCTACAGTGTCACGCGTTTGGTCCCTCCCCCACTTCCCCAACTGACAGAAATAATATCATAATCTCACGCCGTCTCTGCCGGGGCTTTCATCTGACGAAGGCGGCTGCATGTGTTCCGCAAGTCGCCCGCGTCGTCTTTATGATTGAGCGCCGCTGCCCAGAAGGAGTCAACATCTAAGCCTGCCTCAATCAAATCCTTTTTGGTCTGCTCTACGCCCATTGTCAGCAACTGCGAAAGCGAATGACAATCCTCTGCTTTCTTCTCTACCGCTGCCAAGGAAGTGATGATGGGCTGCAAGAAATGCTGCGTATTCATGGGGGCCCAGCCTGGTTCCTCCGCCTGGATGCTCTTGATCAGCGACCGAGGAGGGCTGGCATGGGTGAGGGGCAGGAGGGCTGGGGAGCAAGAGAGAGAGAGAGAGAGAGAGAGAGAGAGAGAGAGAGAGAGAGAGAGAGAGAGAGAGAGAGAGAGAGAGAGAGAGAGAGAGAGAGAGAGATAGAGAGAGAGAGAAGATGGAGATGCAGGACATGAAGTGGAGGAAGTGAGGAGGACAGGCCCTGACCGTGCTTGCGCAACGGCTGTGTTGTAGTGCTCTTTCACATCCTTCGCCTTGTTTTCGAGGTTTTTGCCAGTGAGCGCCTTGGGGTGTGCTTTCCCGTGGGGCTTGCCGTGGGCCTTGATGTTGGCCTTGCCGTGGGTTTTGCCCATGCCTTGGCCATTGGCGCCTGCGGGCTTGACGGCTGCGGTGGTGCTCTTGCCCTTCGCGACAGCAGCCGCAGTCTGTTGGGGGAGTTCCTCCTCCTGTTCGTCTCCTATTCCGGCCTCCTCCTCCAGTTCCTCCTTTCTGACCTTCCTCATCCCCTCGCCTCCTCCTCCTCCTCCTCCTCCTCCTCCTCCTCCTCCTCCTCCGCTCTCCTCCTCCTCCCTCCTCCTCCTCTCCTCCTCCTCCCCCCTCCTCCTCCTCCCCCTCCCCCTCCTCCTCCTCCTCCTCCTCCTCACCTCCTCCTCCTCCTCCTCCTCCTCCTTCTCCTCTTCCTCCTCATCCTCTTCCTTGTCCTCATCCTCCTCCTCTTCCTTCTCCCGTGCCTTGCCCGTGGCGGCAACTGCCGAGCCAGCCTTCGGCGCGGGCACCTGCGACGGGCGGGGCAGCGGCTGCGCCGATGGCGTTGCGGGCGCGGGGGGCGCGCCAGCTGCAGCACGTGAAACTGCAGCAGCGCACTCCGCCGCCCCGCAGCTCGACGGCGGCGAACTGCCAACGTTGGAGCCCTGCGACTCGGGGCGCGGGCGTGGCACCGCAGGGGGCGTCACCTCCAAGTTCTGCCCTTGCTTTGGCGTGGGCGTGTCTGGTCTCGGCGCTGGCAGCGCCTCGGTGGGCCTCTCCTCCTGGGCGTTCCTCCAGCGCTCTGTCCTCCCATGCCTTGTTTCGCTGCGGATGTGCCTGAAAACCATGCGCTTCGAGTAGGGGTCGATGGACGCCCAGCCATGGCCCCTCTCCAAGCATGACCTCACGATGTTGTTTGTACCTTCAACTGCTGCAGGGCTCTCTCTGCCACCCTCCAACTTCAAGATGGCGTCATAGTTCAACATGGTGCCTATTTTGGCATCGGTCTCTACCATCTCACTCTCAACAAACCTTCTCGAATCGTACACCTTGAATTGTTTCTCTCCCCAGGGTTTCCTGAGCTCTGCCTTTTGCGTCCTGCCCATCGAGCCGTAATCATCCTGCTCCTTCTGCGTGGCGGTCGCAAGCCACCTGTCGAATCGAGCTCCCATAGCACTCCGCACGTTGAAAGTGAAACCGTTGCGGTTGCATAGCTCGAGAACAGGATCCTCTTTGAATGTGGGGTTCATCTGAGGCGCATGTTCGGCTGGCATCGCCCCCCCCATGCATGCTCTTGTACAGCGCCACGAGGTCCTGCGCGCAAAAAATATGGAGGGGAGGAAGAGCACGATGATGAGGAGGAGGAGCAGGAACGGGAGGAAGAGGAGGAGGAGAAGGATGATAAGGACCGTTGGAGGAGGACCCTGTCCTTCTCGAAGTTATGGATTTTGGCTGCGGCGGCGTCGACCTCATCCCTGTGGACTTCCCAAGCGAACGTAGGTTCGATGGACGCCCTGGGCGCTGGCGCTGGTTGCTCATCCCATGGCGCGATGCTCTCGATGCCCTTGGGGTGTTCGAGCTGGTCTGGCTGCTGCTGCTGGTCTGGCTGCTGCTGCTGCGGCTGGTCTGGCTGCTGCTGCTGCGGCTCACTCGCGGGCGGCTGTTCTGGCGGCTGGCCCGTGCTCGCGGCCGCGCCCGATGAGTCCAGCCGCATGCGCTTCCGAACTGCGTCAATGTACTTGTCGTGCTCAAGCGAGTTCGCAGGGCAGCGGTCCTGCATCAGCAGCTCTTCCTGGCTTCGGGTCAGTTGTGGCGAAGGCTGCGTCTCAGACGAAGGGGCTGCCTCAGCCGCTGGCGGGGCTGGCATCCCCGTCGGGGTTGCTGTCATCATTGGGGCTGGCTTGGGCTGGGCTGCCTCCTCCTCCTCCATCGGGGCCGTCTCGGGTGAAGCGGAGTCGTGCACCTCGATCTCCTCCATCTGTGTTGCTGCAACATCTGTGGCAACGCTGCTCGCCTTGGCCGCTGGAACGGCGGGCGCTGCATTGGCGGGCGCGGGCTCGGCGGTTGCAGCGGGCGCGGGCCAAGCATGCTGAGGGAAGCAAAGCCACCTGCTGCCATGCGGCCCCTCTGCGCTATCGCGCTCAGTCTCCTCTGTTTCCGCGGCGCACTGCTCGAGGGTGCTGCTGCCGATGCTCGTGTGTTCCTCGGGCTCGCCGACTGCCTCGTGACGGGAAAACCGGACAGAGCAGGAGGAAGGTGTGGACGATCAGGAGGAAGATAATGATAAGGAGGAGGAGGAGGATGGGGAAAGGGGGGAGGATAAGAAAGAGGAGGAGAGGGAGTGAAGGAGGGGAGGCGAAGGAGGATGGGCTGGAGGAAAATGATACTGTCACAGTTGCAAGGAGGTGGTGAGTTTCAGCGATCAAACCTGGCTCCTGGGTGTAAGGGAGAATGTAATCAATGATTGTCTCGAGGGCATCAGTGATTCCTCGCTCCACGACTTTGGGCTCCAGGGTGGCGAAGCAATGATCGCGTCGGCTGGCCATGTCGAACTATGCGCACCTATCGATGGCCACTCTGGGTAATCTTCCGAAACGTGATCGCTGCATTCCCTCTCCATCTCCTGGCAACGAGGGGGTGGAGGAGCAACTGGGAATGAGGAAGAGCATGGGGGTGGGTCGACTGGCCTGCTGCCCTCCATTGTCACGGCGCTGCTGCTCCGCGTCCAGCATGACTCGTAACTAGAGTGATGCAGTGAGGAATACTAGAACTGTTCTTGGAGTGGCCCAAGGACCCCTTGGCCTGGGATCTGGACCCCATTGGTTTTCAACCAGTCCACGGCCCACGAAACCTGAAACGTTTCGGACCCCGAAAGTTCAAATCCCCATGGGTGGAGGGGGTGGAGGACGAAATGCGTTCATTTAGTGTTTGGGTTCGGTCACCTGGGCGAGGCGTGCGGCATCCAACCTGGGGAACGCAGCGGCAACACTGCGCTGCTCCACGGGGATGGAGTCGGACTGCTCGTTCCACGAGGCACCCTCTGGCTGAGCCTACGGATATAGTGTCGATCGCATCTGCGATGCTGCATTGCAACGTTAATTAGGTCTTACATGTCGGTGGGGGGGGGGAGATGCGTTTTCAACACTCGGAACCGCAGGGGCCCCCGCGACGCCATCCATGGCGGCCATGAGCTTCTCTGGTCGGTTCGGGGTTCTGGCAATAACGAAAGAAACCTGTCACGCTTCAGCCTAACAGCTCGCTACGATGCAGTTTTGTTTATCGATGCGGCCCCCACCCCCTCTGGTTTTCTGTCGGAGGGTCGGTTGAGAGAGGAAGGGCAAGGGAGGAAAGTGAGGGAGGCGGGGAGAAGAAGGTAGGGGAGCAAGTGAGAGAGGATGTAGCAATCCCGAGGCGAGCCTGTTTTTTCGAATCGAACCTACATCCTACATGTCGAAGCTGAAGCTTGGAAGCTTTGTCGCTACCTCAGCTGGTGGCGAACCCACCGACCCCCCCGTCGTCGGCACGTTCGGCGTGACGGGCTGCACCGAGGGTTCGCCATTGTGGGTCACGGCGGTCTTGGGCACATTCTCCTCGGCCAGGGGGCTCTTGGTCTCGTGCAGGCGCTCCTCGATCTCGTCGATCTGGTCGGCTGGCTCTGGCTCAATCGGTGCGGATGGCCCTGGCTCCTCTGATGCAGAAGGCCTCCTCATCGATGATGCTGCTGGCCTTTTCATCAGTGGTGGTGATGCGGCAGCGCCATCGTCGTCATCATGTTCGTCTCCTCTAGGGCACAACGGACAAGAGAGCATGGCATAGAGAACGATTGAGGGAACAAACAAGTCGATCAGGGAGGGGGCACTAACTGATAAGGGTACAGGGGTGGAAGAAGAGGGGCAGACAACGTGAGGATGGGCAATGATCGGCCTGATATCGCGGTGCCCCTCGGCGCGGGGGCGCGCGGGCAACGCAGCCATGTAATGCCATGTAGCCAGACCGCCTGTCGGCCCCGCCGTCTGCCCCCCAACTGCCCTCTCTCTATCGCTCTCTCTCTCTCTCTCTCTCTCTCTCTCTCTCTCTCTCTCTCTCTCTCTCTCTCTCTCTCTCTCTCTCTCTCTCTCTCATCTGTTTTTTTTTTTTTTTTTTTTTTCTCTTCTCTCTCTCTCTCTATCGCTCTCTCTCTCTCTCTCTCTCTCTCTCTCTCTCTCTCTCTCTCTCTCTCTCTCTCTCTCTCTCTCTCTCTCTTTTTGCGCAGAGTCCTGGCGCAGCAGCTGGTCGCTTAAGCACGGGCTGCCCGTGGAACTCGTTCTCCTTCTCTACCTTGAGCGCCTTCGCGTCATCCTGAGAAATCTCCCCAGATGCGAGGCGCGTGCGCACGTTGTTGCACCAGTCGAGGGCGATCTTCCTGCCCTTCTCGGGGTCGTCGGGGCAGAAGTCCTGAGCGACTCGGGGAGGGTGGCAGTCCGGCTGAGTTGCTCCCCCCTCTACTTCCTCGTCCTCATCGTCTTCCTCACCCTCCTTCCCATCCATCCCCGATCGTCCTCCACCTCCCAACGTTGTGCATTGGGCTTGGCAGTCGTTTCGTGTCCTGATATCCTTGGTGTGCATCTGAATGATCTGTGTATTGTCTACCTTCACGCTGCAGAGGTGCTGCTTGATCTTGCCTGCTGGAGCATTCCACCTAGCGGCAGCGGTGACAAGGGAGAGGCGAAAGAGGAGAAGCAAGGGGATTGAGGACGAGGAGGAGGAACGAAGAGGAACGCCTCCTCTGCCTCCTCCTCATCCTCCTCCTCCTCCTCATCATCAGCATCCTCCTCCTCCTCCTCCTCCTCCTCATCATCATCATCATCCTTTCCCTCATCTTCCTCGCTCCTCTCGTGCTCCTCATCCTGGCCCTCCTTGTCCCCATCCTTCTCCTGTCTTCCCATCGTCCTCCTCCACCCAACTCTCCCTCTGCTCCTACATCGTCATTTTTGGTTTGCGAATGTCCACTTGAAAAACGTGATGTACGTGCTGCCGTCCTGGCCCTCCAGCTTCAAGAAGTCGTACTTCGTCTTCTTGCCCGTGTCCTTCTTGCCCTCGATGTGCTCCTCTGCGACGGTGCTCGCGTCGAACGCCGCCACGAGAGCCTCTCGAAAGGAGCAGGCGATGGACAAGAGTGGGATGGATCAAGAGAGGGATGGACAAGGGAGGGATGAAGCAAGAGAGGTGAGCCTGCGCCACTGGACGCCGAGTGCCATCTGCCCACGCGGCAACCATGTTGTCGGTGGGCGTGGCGTCGGGCCGCGGCTTCTCCATGCGATCGCAGAAATCCTGGTGGTCGCTGCCCTTCTTGACCCTGTAGGCCTTCTTCATCTTGCTGTCGTAGAAGTACTCCCACCCATCGCCTGCGGAATGCATGTTTCTTCCGATCTCTGCCTGCCTGCCCTCCCTCTCTCCCTCCCTCCTTTACTTCCTCATTCGTTCCTGCTCCTCCTGTTCTCTCCTCGTTGCTCCTCCTCCTCCTCCTCATCGTCTTTCTCCTCCTCATCAATCTCCTCCTCCTGTCCCTCCTCCTCCTCCTCCTCCTCCTCACGCTGATGGGGTGGCCTCCGTCGTCAGCGGCGCCCTCGGGTTCGTCGCCACCGCCATCCTCTGGCGGGTCGCCGTCAGCTGGCACATCGTCATCATCATCATCAACACGCTGACGCCGCCGACCACGACCGATGGGGAAGCCACGACCGCGACCACGACCGTTGGCTGCAGGCTTCTTGGTGGGCGAGGTCGCTGCAGCCTTGGGCGAGGTCGCTGCAGCCTTCTTGGTGGGCGAGGTCGCTGCAGCCTTCTTGGTCGGCGAGGTCGCTGCAGCCTTCTTGGTCGGCGAGGTCGCTGCAGCCTTCTTGATGTGCGAGGTCGCTGCAGCCTTCTTGATGGGCGAGGTCGCTGCAGCCTTCTTGGGCGAGGCCAGCACGTTCTTCGAGCTCTGCGCCGTGTCGATGGGGCCCAGCTTCTTGAACCACAGCGGCGGGCGGCTGGGATATCGTTTTGAATTTGCCGATGGCGAGGGCGCATTTTTCAAGAAGTCCCTCGAGGGACCATTGAGTGCCCGATATACCCTCGCGACTGATTCAGGGGTCCAGTCCGATGGATAACCGCGAGCAATCACAAGACGCCATCGGCAAGAGCGATCGTCCATCATACTATATACCACTCTGTCTCTCCTCCTCCTCCTTCTCCTCCTCCTCCTCCTCCTCCTCCTTCTCTGTCCTCTCTCCCCTCTCTCTCCCCCTCACTCCTTCCTTTCTCCCCCCTCCTCCCCCTGTTTCCCCCCTCCTCCCATCCCTGCCATCCGCCCGTCATGCCCGAAAAACCGGGCGTCGGATCCTTGAAAGTTTGACGCAGTGCCTGAACAGCGAGCGCATGCGCGCCCCGTTCTCCTCCACCCAGTCGATCAGCTCGTCGTTCGACAAGGGAAACCTTCGGGGAGGGGGTAGTCGGCCCGCCCCTCCTCCTCCTCTTCCTCCTCCTCCTCCTCCTCCTCCTCCTCCTCCCCCTCCTCGTCCTCATCTTCCTCCTCCTCCTCCTCCTCCTCCCTGCGACGACTACAACGACGAGTCGGCCCTGCAAGGCCAAGGTTGACCCAAGAACGATTTGTCCAGAGCGATGCGTTCCAAGGCCTGCTCCAAGGCCTTCGGCTTGACGCTAAGATTCGAACATATTCGACCGACTGCTTTCCGCCCCTCCCCCGAGGGAGCGTGCCGCGTATTATAACTGATGGATGGGTTGCGGCTGAGATCGATCGAAACAGGGGCCTGCGGATATCCGACGGGTTCACCAGATGGCCAAGTGGAAATGTTTCCGCACCTTCTGGGGGTCAACCTTGCTCTTTTTGGCCACCTTCGGATGCATGATGAAGTTGACCGAAAAGGGAGAAGAGGGTGGCGGAGTACGAGGAGGACAAGGGCAGGGGGAGGAGAAGAAGGAGAAGGAGGAGAGGGAGGAGAAGGAGGAGAAGGAGGATGAGGAGGAAGAGGAGGAAGAGGAGGATAGGGTGAGAAGGATGAGGGGCCTGCGCTATCTGTGGAGACAGCACCGCCGCCAGCGACTCGGCATCCGAGAACCGAGCGCCCTGTGGCGGCATCTAGCCGCGGGGCGGCTCGGGCCGCGGCGCTGCGCAGCTTGGCAACGCGAGCGTCCCTGCCCTCTTGGGTCCCCCCCCTCCTCCTCTTCCTCTCCTCCTCCTCCTCCTCCTCTTCCTCTCTTCCTCCTCCTCCTCCTCGTCCTGCCCCTTCCCCTCCTCCACCTTGTCCTCCTTCTCCCCCCCCCGTCCCTTCCTTCCACTGCCTCCAGCCTCCTTTTCCACGAAGGTCATTTGGGTCCATTACGCAGTCGTGGTTGAGCGTGGCACTCCCAGTTGCGCACGAAAGTGGCGACGGTATGCTGGTCATACTCGTGCATGCATGTATGTATTACCATGTATCTACATTGATATATATATATATATATATATATATACATATATACATATATACATAGTTGCACAAGCGCAGGCGCGAAACGAACACGCGCAGGCGCGAGACGAAAAGGCGCAGGCGCGAAGCGAAAAGGCGCAGGCGCGAAGCGAAAAGGCGCAAGCAACTTGCGAAAAGGCGCAGCGAAAAGGCGCAACGTCAAATGCGTTCCGCGATATTTCCCGCGACAAATGAAAAAGCGCACCCACCCTGTGGGCAGGGCGGATCTCTGGAGCGGGACGTCTTGGCACCGCTGACGCGGGAGTGCAAGGGTGACCTACCGCCGTGCCGGAACGTCGTGCCGAAGGCGCAGCTCGCGGAGCAGCTTTGGCCCGCCGCTGCCGCTATTGCTGGGCGCGTCCCCTTTGACACGGTCTTGCAGGCGCGGGACTTCATCAAGCAACATCTCGTCGCCGACGTCTCGCTCGACGGCGCCCGCGTCTCCCCGTTCAGTGCCGACGAGGCGCGTTGCCCTGTCCACCGCTTCGATCGCCCTCTCGAGGTTCAGAGTTTTGTGGGGGCAGAGGGGGGGGCCTTCGTCAACGCCGCAGCCGGGCGCAGCATGAAAAATTGGCGCGTTGGGGCGGCCCCGGGGCGCATTTTTTCAGGTTTTTGTTGCCAAAAGCGCTCCCCGCTCCCCTGCAAGGTTGCGAAGGACTTCGTCCACTTCGGACTTGTGCTTGACGGGGGCACCGCGCCCATGGAGACCGGGGCCCGGAAAGGCTTGGCGGCCGCCAAGAAGTTATTCCCGGATGAGCCGTGGTCTTTGTCGTCGCTGGCGGAGCGGGTGGGCTGCGACGAGTTCGGCGCGGAGATTCTCTGGTGCGAGTACGGGAAGTACGTCCGCGCCTGCGCCAACGGCGTCACCAGGGAATACGTCCCAAGGTATCGCAGGCAGCGCCGGTCGGGCCGCCCAAAAACAGGGCCCTCGGAGGCGCCGGCGCCGCGGCCGTCAGAAGCCTGCCCGCCGCCCGACGGGTGCGACGGGGACTTCGTCGAGGCGGGGGGCGATTCGCCCGGCAAGGAGTGTCGATTGTCGCAGGCCGGGGTGCCCGCGCCATGAGCCCCGCAGGCGCGCCCGATGGCGGCTCCCGATGGCGCTGCGTTGTCGAGATCGGCGGATCCGCCGCCCGCGGTCCGGGGGGGGGGCGGTGCCGGGGATGCCCCGAGCCCACTTCCCCCCCCAGTCGCTGACGCGGGGCCGCCAGCGGGGCCAATGACGCAGCATATACTCGAAGATGCGCAGTATTTGGAGACGGCAGTACGGAGCACTTCGGGCAAGGAGTTGGTCTCCGTCCTGGGCGCCGGAATTGTCGCAGAATTGCTCAACCGGCTCCGGGCGCAGGGCCAGCTGCAGGGCCCCGATCAGGCAGGGCCAGCTGACGAAAGGCCAGCTGTCGCAGGGCCAAGTGGCGGCGCCGAACAGGTCATGAAGCGGCGCCGCGTGGCGGCGGCGCCGCCAAAGTGCCTCCCCGCAGCGCAGCCGACGCCCCTCGCGGCGGCGCCGGCACCCGGCGTAGTGGCGGCGCGCCAGGCGCGCCAGGCGGCGCGGCCAGGCGAAGCGGCGGAAGCGGCGGGGCGCCGCCTGTCGCAGCGGCCGTGGCTGGCGGAACCGCTCGCCGGCCTCGACGATGCCAGGGCAGCCGCCGCTCAGGGGCGAGCGGCGCGGCCGGAGGCGCACGGGCGGAGCCAGGGCGGCGTGCTGGCGAAGGGCCAGGTGCTGCGCGCGCTGGCGAAGGGCCAGGGCATCCCGCACTACGGCAGCAAGGCCGATTTGCTGGCCCGATTGCGTGCTGCGGGGATTGCAGTCCCAGGGGTCGACTGACGACGCGGCCGTCAACCAGGGGGGCTGTCGTCATCGCCATCGTCATCGCCATCGCCATCGCCATCGCCATCGCCAACGCCTCCCTCTGACGACGTAGGGAGGGAGGGTGAGGAAGGGAGGAGGAACGGGGAGGGTGAGGAAGGGGGGAGGAACGGGGAGGTGAGGAAGGGTTCTGACAAAGGCCTTCCTGGCCCAGGTTCCTGGATGGCCCAGAGAACGATCTCGAGGAGAAGGAGGAGCAAGAGGAGGAGGCGGAGTAGGTCACGCACCCGAGGACATGAGCGAGGCTCAGAGAGGAAGGAGGTGGGAGACGAGTAGTTCCAGCGCTGGTGCGGCGTTAGTGATGCCCCTCACACCGATCGTGGCCACCGAGCGTGAAACATCGCGCCCTCTCTTCCGTAGCCATTTTGGCTCAAGCCGGTTTGGCTCAAGAGTGTTTATTATTTCAGGCCGCGCAGCGTGGCCGCTCGTGACTTTAGAGGTGCGGCAGCGCGCGCCTCGGCGTGCAGTCTGGCGGTCAAAACCATGGTCTCCCTGATGCCGGCCAGCCCTTCTATGAAGGACGTTTCCGAGTTCTTTTTGGGGAAGTTGCCCACCGAGCAGAGGCGGCAACTCGACGCGGCGGTGGCATTGGCGACCTCGGAGGGCCGTTTCCTCCGCGTGGGCACCGCGTGCTCGGGCACCGACTCGCCCGTCGCTGTGTTCCGTGGCCTGGCGAAGGCAATGCCCAGGCTAAAGGTCGAGCACACGTTCTCATGCGAAAGCGACGTGAAGAAGAGACAATGGATTACGGACAATTTCCCCGACTTGCCGTACCTTTTCGGTGACATCCAGGAGTTGCCGACAGGCAAAGCTTTCAACTACATCACCGGGAAAGCGGCGCAAGTTCCACCCGTGGACATTTTCATTGCAGGCTTTGTCTGCAAGTCGGTGTCCTTGGAGAACAATGAGAGAAATAAGTGCGCGAACTGCATCATAGAGGCGTGCGGTCTTACAGGCATCACGTTCCAAGGGATGATCCAGTACGTTCAGCAATTCCAGCCAGCTGTGGTAATATGTGAGAACGTGGAGGGCCTGGTCAAAAAAAACCGCGGGTTGGAGCCAGTAGTCAACCATGTCAAGGACGAATTTGCCTCCAGCGGCTACGCCTTCCATCACAAGCTGCTGGGCTCCAGGGACTTCCTGCTGCCCACCGGCGCAAGCGGTGCTGGATGTGGGCCTTCCGCGGCCTGGCGCACGCGGGCGCCGCGGCGCTGGCGGGCGAGGCCGTGCTGGCCCTGCGCCAGGAGAGGCATTGGGAGATGAACGCCCTCTTCCGGAGTGTGAAGGCCAGCGACGTCGACATGCGGAGGCCGCTCAACGAGCGCGAGCGCTCCGTGGTGCAGAAGGTGCTTTCGAAGCTTTCGCCAAGAGAGCGCGGAGAGGAGGTCGTGGTGGACGTCGGCAAATCTTTGGAGAGGGCGGTTTATTGCGTAGGTGCAGCGCCATGCGTGGTTCCCAATTCTCGACCATGCCGCGTAAAGAAGGACAAGCTCCTATCGCCTGAGCAGGTCCACGCGGCGCAGGGGATCTTCAAAGAGGACTTCCCTGCGCTGGCGCGCTGGGGAAAGGAGAAGAAAATACTCACGCGCGACCTCGCTGGCAATGCCTTCTCCACAACAGTGTGCATGGCGGTCGCCATCGCGGTACTTTGCCATGGCCCGTTGCTAGGGACAGGCGCCTTGAAGCGCATTCAGGCGGTCACGGAGGAGCACCTCGAGGGGGCCGCCGCTCCAGCCACGCCGCCCGCGAGGGCCTCGCGCGCCCCCGTGGCGACGACGCCGCGGCGCGTGCAGCCCCCGCGCGCGGTCCAGAGGACCCGCGCCGGCGCCAGTTCACCGGCAGCGGGCGGCCCGCTGGCGAAGAGGTTGAGGGTGAAGTCCAGCGACGTGGGGCGGCGATGCGAATTCTAGCCGGGCGTTGCTTTATATTTTCTATCAGGCGCCTTGTGCCGGAGGAGGAGGCGGAAATGGATGTCCCGGGACTGGGGCGGGGAGGTGGCGGGGCCTGGTCACGGGCGTGGCCGCGAATATTGAGAAAACGGGTTCCTGGTCTTAGCTGGCCCTTCCAGGGCACCGCTTTGAACCATCTATGAGCTACTGCGCGGAGGGCTAGGGTGCTGAGAATAGGGTTTCTCGGCCAGCACCCTGCGTTTAGGCCAGCACCCTGCGTTTAGGGTGCTGAGAATAGGGTTTCTTTGCCGCCGTCACCCTTGTCCAACCTCTGCGACTGCGAGCCGCGCCGCCGAGCTGGCCATCTCGACGCAGTCGGGATCGCAAGCGGTCGCTCAGACAGCGAATCGCTCGAGCCAACAAAGGCAACGATCGAAGCACCTGGCCCGCCGGAACATGAGCCACGCAGGCCCGAAAAGGCCCGTTTATCCAACATTGGGAGCATGGCCCGTCTTGTCTTGGAGTCCTCGTGGGGCCCGCCTGGAAGCCATTTGGGCAGTCTTGGGGCCCTATTGGAGGCGTCTTGGGGCCCTGGGCGGGCGCCAAACTGGTGCAAGCAAGCGTTGAGTTGTTCAATGATGTTTCAATTCTTGGTGCCGCGGCGGGGCGGGCTCGGGAGGCACCGTCTTGGGGCTCTTGGGCCGTCTTGGGTCGCACGCTGTCTCCCCCCTTATCCCTTAAGAGAGAGAGAGAGAGAGAGAGAGAGAGAGAGAGAGAGAGAGAGAGAGAGAGAGAAAAAGAGAGAGAGAAAGAGAGAGAGAGAAGAGAGAGAGAGAGAGAGAGAGAGAGAGAGAGAGAGAGAGAGAGAGCGCGGCCGTGGATCTCGGAACGCGCCCCTCCCCAAACGCATCAGGTGGACATTCAAACCAATATTCGAATCGAGAGTGGCATCGGTAATGAGGTCGATTGGGTGAGATCGATAGTGAGATCTATTTGGCGCCGCATCGATATCGATAGTGTGATCGGCCAACCGTCAACCCAGCGACTTCCGCAGCCGTTTGGGGGTCGAGGTGGCGGCGCGCTCGCGGCTTCGGCGCCCAATATGCTGCCGAGACCGCCTCGGCACCCTCCTCCCGCGGCGCTCCGCATCGCGGCAGCGCCCGAGTATGCTGCCGAGACCGCCTCCGCCGATCCGCCGCCGATCCGCGGGGGCGGAGCCGACGAGCCGTCGCCGTCCGCATCGCAGCTGGCGAGGGGGTGGCTGGCGGAGCCGTGGTCGGAGGCCGTCCGTCCGCGCGGTCGACGAGCGCGACTCCAGGTCATGGCCGTCCGGCGAGGGGGTGGCTGGCGGAGCCGTGGTCGCCGAGCGCGACTCCAGATCAAGGCTGTCCGCATGCGAGGAGGCGCCAAGGCCTGGCGCCGCCTCGCCATCGCCGAGATCTCGGAGCCCCGTGGGGCTGGCTGGCAGAGCCGAGACTGGCGAGGATGCGGATGGCAGAGCCGAGGAGTTGGCTGATGAGGTGATTGAGGAAGCTGCCACCAGGCTTCTGCACGCCATGAGTCTGCTGCACGCCGAGACGGTGGTCGACGAGGCCATGGCAGAGGGGGAGCTGCGCTGGAAGGAGATAGCGGAGCTGTGCAGGCCCTACCAGGAGGCGGCGGAGCGCTGGGAAATGGCAGAGGCGGAGCGGGACTGCCACGCCGCCGAGTTGGAGGCGGCGCGGACGGCGGCTGCGGGGGCGTGCCGTGCGGCTCGAGCTGAGCGCGGCCCAATTGCTCAGGTTAGTATCGCTCGAATGGTCCGTGCTGTCCGTGCTGTAGAGCGCTGTCGGGTGTTTGGCCCCGCGTGAGTTGGGATTGGGTCCTCGAGCCTCACATGGACCTCACTATCGATAACATCATCGATCTCACTGAATGGCGGATCTCCGTATCGATCCAACTATCGCTCTCACTGTAGACCGTCTAGACCACGCTATCGACCTCACCTAAGAGGTCACTACCGATCTCACTATGACTATCAATCACGTGGTCGACCTCACACACCCCAAACCTCCGACGCATCCAGAAATATTTCGGGGGAGGGGCCCAGGGAACGACGCAACGATGATAAAACGCGAATGACGGATGAGAGAGGCGGATGGGGGATATGGGATATGATGTATATGTCGTTCTCTGTGCGCAGTTACACATGCCCTCTTGGAGGCGCCGTGAACCTTCTTGGAGCCTTCTGGAGGCTTTCGTCTTGGGGCTCCTGAGCTGTCTTGGAGCCCCCCTGGAAGCCTCTTGGGCCGTCTTGGAGCTCGTCGAGGCTACGTTGCAGCGTCAGGTCTGGGAGGCATCGCCACCCTGTCCCTTATCTTCCCTCCATCCTCGCAGCCACCGCGGCCCCGCCACTGCGGCCCCGCCATCGGCCATCGGCGCACTATGGCCCCGAAGACTCGCGGAGCTGCCAGCGCAGTGCCAGATGGCGATCTCGGCCGAGATCGCGACCCAGAGGTCAAACAGTTGAAGGAGGCGCTCAGGAAGAAGGACCGCGTCCTGAGGCGCGTCGCGGGAACCTTGCACAGGGTTGCCGCGCGGCTGGTCGCGAGCACAGAGAAGGAGCGCAACCAGCAGGACAAGCGCTCCCAGCCTGTCTCCCAGCTGAGCTTGGCCAGTGTGATGCGTGACAAAGAGGACATGTGGTCCATAGATGCGGCGATCGCCGCTGCGTGCCCGCCAGCGATGGCCATGGAGGCGTACCGCATCGACAGGGCGCAGTGCAGCGCTCCCACCCCATCAACGTACAACCTGAAGGGCAAGCGCACCAAGAAGAGCAAGAAACAGGTCAAGCAGACGGCGGACACTAAGATCCGCCAGAGCGTGCCCGCCAAGAAGATCACGGCCAGCATCGGCTCCGAGGATATCGACCTGGAGCCGTCGCCGAGCTTCGCGTCCGACGATTCCTCGGACGATTCCGAGCTCAGTGCCCGCGCGCGCGCGCTCAGCCACTGAGCGTTCGCCCCGCGTCTCTTCCTGCTGCTTCTCCTTCCTCGCGCTCCCTGGGTTGCCCCGAGTTGCGCTGCCTCCCCTCACCGAATCCTTGCCGCATTTATTTACGTTTCTTTGAACATTTGTCCATTTGTCCTTGGGCGCCCCGACTGATGTGATCCTTCTTAGCCCTCCCCCCCCCTCCTCCACTCGGCATTTATCCAGTGGCCGTCGGCCCATCCCGCCACCGTGCGTGGGTGGTGTGTCCGAGGCCTCATGGATGCTGGTTGGAATCTCGTGGATGGCTGGTACTTCTGAGGGCCTCTTGGGCGCCTTTTGGGGCTTCATGGGAGCCTCTTGGGGCCTCTTGAAGCCAGTGCGATCCTACCTAGGAGTTGAAGCCCCTAGAAACGCAGCGTTAGTAGTAACAGTAAAGCTAAACTAAGCTAGCGCTAAGCTGAGGCTAAACTTACCCTACACGAAAACTAAGCTAAATGTACCCTAAGCTAACGCTAACCTAAAGCTAAATTAAAGCTAAGTTAAAGCTCAAACTACCAGCTACACCTAAAGCTAAAGCTAAAGCTAATGCTGAAACTAAAGGGAGGAGGGGGGCCAAGGAATCGATCATCTGTCGTCGTCATCGATCTCGCCATCGCCGTCGCTATCGGTCTCGCCATCGCTCGTCATCGTCGTCGTCATCGTCATCGTCTCATTTTTTCTGTTGCCATCGCGGCGCTCCCTCGGGCCCAGCGGGGGCCGCTGGCGGCCTGGGGCCCACCATCGCAAGAGAGAGGGAAGGGGGGAATGAAGGAGGAGTCCCCCAGAGCAGAGTCGCCAGGGGCGGCCCCCGCGCGCAGGCCCCGAGTGCCCCCTTGCTTGTGCCGGCCGCCGCGCTCTCTGATTTTCATTGGTCTTTTCGGTTTCTGAGGATATTTGGTATTCACGTCCTTACAACGAAATCGGCATAACTTCCACCTGCTCTCTTGAGCTCGAAATCAAGAATGTCATGTCAGTAGCACGCGTGGTTCAAGTGAATCTATTTCTTGCCACAGAAGATGCCGGCAAAACAATCACCTCCCGAAGTGATCGCGGCCGCCCGCAATGGTGCATGGACTGATGCCAAGCGGTGGGCGATTGGCCAAGCCTTCGAAGCCTTGCATGTGGCAACGAAAGGAGCCACGGATGCCGAGATGGCTGTCATTCTGAACATATTTGCAAGCCTCCATGATGGGCTACGCGACCCCGCGTCCTTCACCCCCGACATCGCCATGCTCAGTTACAAGGACAACGTGGAGGCGAAGCTGCGTGCATCTCCTACATACAGCAGAATGAGCTCACTCTTACGCGATGCCGTTTTGATCACTCTAGTCGAATCAGCAGGCACTCATGGAGACGCTTGCCGCGAGGAGATCGACAAGCAGGTAGAGAACATCTTCAGCGACCAGAACATGCGGACATTCGCCATGTCCCAGCTCTACCAGGCCTACCACGTTCTCTTCACTACTACACCTGGCAAGTTTACCTCCAGGAGCAAGCTCGACGGGCGGAGTCGACCAGCTAAAAAGACACATGTCAAGGAACCGACAGGGCACACCACGGAATCCGCTTCGGCGTCAGGAGCGGTACTGCTGCCTAAAGAGTCCGCGAGGAGCGACATTTCGGTCGAGATGAAGGTGTTGCTGAGAGAAGTGACGAAAAATTTAGACTTCCCGGATGTCGTTCCCGATTTCGTTCGCCTGGCCTGCTCCGAGAAGATCCACGCTCTTCTTTCCCAGGTTCCCGTTAAAACATGGATGATTGACCAGATCGAGTTCTTCCACTTCATGCGGTATCAGATGCTCCGGATCATCGGGCACTTCAGAACTGATCGGAACCTCCGCGCTGAGTGCGCGAATATCGTTTCGACCCTTGACTCAATGATGTAATAAGTTCATCTGGCTTCACTCATCCGTCCCTTCTGTTTCTACCGCTCTCATTATTATGATATCCTTCTTACTTTCTCTCTTCTCGGACGATGCCTCTATCTCCGAAAGTCGAACGAACAGGGGCACAGCTATTTTCGACGACTCCTGTTGATAATTTGCGATCCTGACGCATTCCACAAAGGTGATGCGCGCGCCATGTGGATTCCGAAAAGCGTTCGTGTCGGCAGATCTCGATAAAAAAGGCCGCATCTCTATCTCCATCACGTTATGCATGGCATGCGATCCTTCATGTCCTCCCCCCAAAAGCTGGCGAAGATCTTGCAAGAGCAGGAGCGAGTGTCGGCGGCTCAAAGATACAGTCGAGGACGAGGGTGGGCCTCTCGTCGATTGTCGTGTGCCACCGTTGCTACAGTTTTTGCTCGAGCGATTTCTTTCTGGCCACGAGCTTTTCAAAACTTCCTATCCTCTGAAGCTGCTGCGATGACTGCTGCGATGGATGCTCAAGCTTCCGATCCTCTTAAGCTCTTGGTCACCCTCAACGAACTTCCGATCGGCTTCAAGACAGGCTGTAAACTTACGCCACCGCTCCCGATGCCTGATATCTCGGTGCACGTCGCAGGCAAAGCCGCGCAGGTGCTGCCCGTGAAGCCCCCGACTGTGTGTTTCGACGCAATGTTGGAGATCAGGGGGCCGCCGATCAAGCGTCCAGCTGACGAGGAGCAGCAGAAGTCTTACCAGTGGCTCGACCTGTCCAACACGGCGCCCGGAGAGCCCGTCGAGTTTGGGGGAGAACGTGAGACCCAAACGACTCCCACGCTGCCGCCGCGGCCGCGGAAGCGGCGGCGGAAACCGACGGCTGAGGCCGACGCGCACAGTTCGCAGCCCGTCCTGCGTTAGGACAGCTGCAGTTCCTTCCTCCTCGTTCCTGTTCCTCCTCCTCCTCCTCTTCCTCCTCCTCCTGCTGCTGCTGCTGCTCCTCCTGCTGCTCCTCCTCCTCCTCCTGCTGCTGCTGCTGCTTCTCCTTCTGCTGCTGCTGCTGCTCCTCCTCCTCCTCCTCCTCCTTCTCCTCCTCCTCCTCCTCCTCCTTCTCCTCCTCCTCCTCACTCCTCCTTCTTCCTCCTATTCCTCCTAAACCTAGCTTCTCCTCCTCCTCCTCCTTCTGCTTCTCCTTCTCCTCCTCCTCCTATTCCTCCTCTTCCTCCTCCTACTCCTGGGACCTCTGCTGCTCCCCCTGCTCCTCCTGCTGCTGCAGCACCGAAGTGATGAGGCTATTATCGCTGGGGGAGCGGTGCGCGAGAGGGGTAGAGAGGGCTTGGGGTAGAGAGGGGTGGCCCTTCAAGTGGCGCTTCATCGCCGCCGGCGCCGCGGTCTGTGGCGGCCCGCCACGGACCGCGGCGCCGACGGCGACGACGGGGCCGACGGGGCCCCGGGAGGAGGGAGGGGCGCGCGAGGGAGGAATTCTGAGCGCCCCCCAGGGTGCGCTCAGAATTCCTCCGGAGGGGGGCTTGGGGTAGAGAGGGGTAGCCCCTTTGAGTGGCGCCGCGGTCAGGGTCCGTCGGGGGGCTCCCCGAGAGCTCCGTCCGCGGCGGATGGTCTCCCGTGGGGAATCTGGGCCAGATTCTCCATGGGGGAACCTCCGCCGCGGACAGGGCCCGTTGGGGGGCTACCCGAGAGCCCCGTCCGCGGCGGATGGACTCCCGCGGGGAATCCGGGCCCGATTCTCCATGGGAGACCCTCCGCCGCGGACAGGGTCCGTCGGGCATATTTTAATGATTTTCAGTGTTTTTTTTTTGTGTTGTTTTGGGCATATTTTAGTGATTTTCAATGTTTTTTGGTGATTTGGGGGATATTTTAATGATTTCCATAATTTTTTAATGATTTGGGGATTATTTTAATGATTTTCATTTTTTTTTGTGATTGTGAACATATTTTAATGATCGCCAGTGTTTCTTTGTAGTTTTGGGAAATAATGGCCCCGGGAGGTCCCGTTTGGCATGGTGTCGGGGCTTCGAAAACCCGCCCCGGGAGGTTCCGTTTGGCATGATGTCACAGGTCACGCCCCGAAAATTTGGTTCGGGAGGTTCCGTTTGGCATGGTGTCGGGCTTCGAAAACCCGCCCCGGGAGGTTCCGTTTGGCATGGTGTCACGGGTCACGCCCCGAAAATTTGGTTCCCAGAGATACCGTTTGGCATGGTGTCGGGCCCCCTAGACCCGCCCCGGGAGGTTCCGTTTAGCATGGTGTCGGGCCTTCGAAAACCCGCCCCGGGAGGTTCCGTTTGGCATGGTGTCGCGGGTCACGCCCCGACAATTTGGTCCCGGGAGCTCCCGTTTGGCATGGTGTCGGGCCTTCGAAAACCCGCCCCGGGGATCCCGTTTGGCATGGTGTCGGGCCCCGTCCGCGGCAGATGGTCTCCCGTGGGGAACCGGGGCCAGATTCTCCACGGGAGACCCTCCGCCGCGGACAAAGTCCGTCGGGTATATTTTCATGATTTTCAGTGTTTTTTTCTATTGTTTTGGGCATATTTTTTTTTTTTTTTTTTTTTTTGATTTTGGGTATATTTCAGTGATTTCGATTTTTTTTTTTTTAGTTTCGGCCCGCCGTGGACAGGGTCCGTTGGGGGGCTTTCCGAGGGCCCCGTCCACGGCGGATGGTCTCCCGTGGGGAATCGGGGCCAGTTCTCCATGGGAGACCCCCGCCGCGGACAGGGTCTGTCGGGCATATTTTAGTGATTTTCAATGTTTGTTTTTGTTGTTTTGACGCTATTTTAGTGATTTTCAGTATTTGTTTTTGTTTGGTGATTTGGGTGATATTTTAGTGATTTCCATCGTTTTTAAGTGATTTTGGGCATATTTTAATGATTTTCAATGTTTTTTTTGTGATTTTATACGCTCCGAGATGTTATACGCCCCCCCCCCGATATTATAACATTTACGGCCCCGAGATGTTGCAACATTTCCGGCCCCGATTTTATACGCTCCGAGATGTTTTACGATCCGAGATGTTACAACATTTCCGGGGAGAACGTGCCAGACCGTCAAACGACTCCCACGCTGCCGACCCGACCGCCCGCCGCGGAAGCGGCGAGGCGGCAAACCGACGGCTGAGGTGCGCAGCCTTCGCGCACAGTTCGCAGCCCCGTCGCTGCGTTAGGACAGCTGCAGTTCTTCTTCCTCCTCGTTCCTGCCATTTGCCCTCCTGCGACCCGGGTCCTCCTCATCCATCGATCTCCTCCTCCTGCTGCTGCTGCTGCATCGTCTCCTGCTGCTCCTCCTCCTCCATCCTGCTGCTGCTGCTGCTTCTCCTTCTGCTGCTGCTGCTGCTCCTCCTCCTCCTCCTCCTCCCGGCCCCCCCTATCTCACCTCCAGCCAATTTTCCTTCTCCGGAGTCCTCCTCCTCGACTCCTCCTTCTTCCTCCTTATTCCCTCCTTTTCCTAGCTTCGTTCCTCCTACCCCCGCTCCATGCTACCGCTATTCCTCCCTGGAGTCTATCCTGGCACGTATGCTCCTCCCTGGTGCGGGTGCTGCTGCAGCAGGAAGTGAGTGAGCTCGATCAGTATCGCTGGGGGAGCGGTGCGCAAGAGGGGTAGAGAGGGCTTGGGGTAGAGAGGGGTGGCCCCTTCAAGTGGCGGAGGAGGATGCCGACGGGCGCGGCGGGTGGTGGGGGGATCAGACCGAGGAGGAGCGAGGAGGAGAAGATGTGGGATGGGAGGAGGGGATGCCTCGCACGAGGGGTCACTGAGCAGGACCAGCTGGGTGGGCGCCGGAATTGTCGCAGAATTGCTCAACCGGCTCCGGGCGCAGGGCCAGCTGCAGGGCCCCGATCAGGCAGGGGCTGACGAAAGGCCAGCTGTCGCAGGGCCAAGTGGCGGCGCCGAACAGGTCATGAAGCGGCGCCGCGTGGCGGCGGCGCCGCCAAAGTGCCTCCCCGCAGCGCAGCCGACGCCCCTCGCGGCGGCGCCGGCACCCGGCGTAGTGCGCAGGCGCGCCAGGCGGCGCGGCCAGGCGAAGCGGCGGAAGGGCGGGGCGCCGCCTGTCGCAGCGGCCGTGGCTGGCGGAACCGCTCGCCGGCCTCGACGATGCCAGGGCAGCCGCCGCTCAGGGGCGAGCGGCGCGGCCGGAGGCGCACGGGCGGAGCCAGGGCGGCGTGCT
Organism: Prorocentrum cordatum; assembly: GCA_963575745.1. Classification (NCBI taxonomy): domain Eukaryota; class Dinophyceae; order Prorocentrales; family Prorocentraceae; genus Prorocentrum; species Prorocentrum cordatum. The sequence continues at coordinate 21,001 of CAUYUJ010004119.1, read as the reverse complement.
GGCGAAGGGCCAGGTGCTGCGCGCGCTGGCGAAGGGCCAGGGCATCCCGCACTACGGCAGCAAGGCCGATTTGCTGGCCCGATTGCGTGCTGCGGGGATTGCAGTCCCAGGGGTCGACTGACGACGCGGCCGTCAACCAGGGGGGCTGTCGTCATCGCCATCGTCATCGCCATCGCCATCGCCATCGCCATCGCCAACGCCTCCCTCTGACGACGTAGGGAGGGAGGGTGAGGAAGGGAGGAGGAACGGGGAGGGTGAGGAAGGGGGGAGGAACGGGGAGGTGAGGAAGGGTTCTGACAAAGGCCTTCCTGGCCCAGGTTCCTGGATGGCCCAGAGAACGATCTCGAGGAGAAGGAGGAGCAAGAGGAGGAGGCGGAGTAGGTCACGCACCCGAGGACATGAGCGAGGCTCAGAGAGGAAGGAGGTGGGAGACGAGTAGTTCCAGCGCTGGTGCGGCGTTAGTGATGCCCCTCACACCGATCGTGGCCACCGAGCGTGAAACATCGCGCCCTCTCTTCCGTAGCCATTTTGGCTCAAGCCGGTTTGGCTCAAGAGTGTTTATTATTTCAGGCCGCGCAGCGTGGCCGCTCGTGACTGTAGAGGTGCGGCAGCGCGCGCCTCGGCGTGCAGTCTGGCGGTCAAAACCATGGTCTCCCTGATGCCGGCCAGCCCTTCTATGAAGGACGTTTCCGAGTTCTTTTTGGGGAAGTTGCCCACCGAGCAGAGGCAGCAATTCGACGCGGCGGTGGCATTGGCGACCTCGGAGGGCCGTTTCCTCCGCGTGGGCACCGCGTGCTCGGGCACCGACTCGCCCGTCGCTGTGTTCCGTGGCCTGGCGAAGGCAATGCCCAGGCTAAAGGTCGAGCACGCGTTCTCATGCGAAAGCGACGTGAAGAAGAGACAATGGATTACGGACAATTTCCCCGACTTGCCGTACCTTTTCGGTGACATCCAGGAGTTGCCGACAGGCAAAGCTTTCAACTACATCACCGGGAAAGCGGCGCAAGTTCCACCCGTGGACATTTTCATTGCAGGCTTTGTCTGCAAGTCGGTGTCCTTGGAGAACAATGAGAGAAATAAGTGCGCGAACTGCATCATAGAGGCGTGCGGTCTTACAGGCATCACGTTCCAAGGGATGATCCAGTACGTTCAGCAATTCCAGCCAGCTGTGGTAATATGTGAGAACGTGGAGGGCCTGGTCAAAAAAAACGCGGGTTGGAGCCAGTAGTCAACCATGTCAAGGACGAATTTGCCTCCAGCGGCTACGCCTTCCATCACAAGCTGCTGGGCTCCAGGGACTTCCTGCTGCCCACCGGCGCAAGCGGTGCTGGATGTGGGCCTTCCGCGGCCTGGCGCACGCGGGCGCCGCGGCGCTGGCGGGCGAGGCCGTGCTGGCCCTGCGCCAGGAGAGGCATTGGGAGATGAACGCCCTCTTCCGGAGTGTGAAGGCCAGCGACGTCGACATGCGGAGGCCGCTCAACGAGCGCGAGCGCTCCGTGGTGCAGAAGGTGCTTTCGAAGCTTTCGCCAAGAGAGCGCGGAGAGGAGGTCGTGGTGGACGTCGGCAAATCTTTGGAGAGGGCGGTTTATTGCGCAGGTGCAGCGCCATGCGTGGTCCCCAATTCTCGACCATACCGCGTAAAGAAGGACAAGCTCCTATCGCCTGAGCAGGTCCACGCGGCGCAGGGGATCTTCAAAGAGGACTTCCCTGCGCTGGCGCGCTGGGGAAAGGAGAAGAAAATACTCACGCGCGACCTCGCTGGCAATGCCTTCTCCACAACAGTGTGCATGGCGGTCGCCATCGCGGTACTTTGCCATGGCCCGTTGCTAGGGACAGGCGCCTTGAAGCGCATTCAGGCGGTCACGGAGGAGCACCTCGAGGGGGCCGCCGCTCCAGCCACGCCGCCCGCGAGGGCCTCGCGCGCCCCCGTGGCGACGACGCCGCGGCGCGCGCAGCCCCCGCGCGCGGTCCAGAGGACCCGCGCCGGCGCCAGTTCACCGGCAGCGGGCGGCCCGCTGGCGAAGAGGTTGAGGGTGAAGTCCAGTGACGTGGGGCGGCAATGCGAATTCTAGCCGGGCGTTGTTTTATATTTTCCATCAGGCGCCTTGTGCCGGAGGAGGAGGCGGAAATGGGTGTCCAGGGACTGGGGCGGGGAGGTGGCGGGGCCTGGTCGCGGGCGCGGCCGCGAATATTGAGAAAACGGGTTCCTGGTCTTAGCTGGCCCTTCCAGGGCACCGCTTTGAACCATCTATGAGCTACTGCGCGGAGGGCTAGGGTCTGAGAATAGGGTTTCTCGGCCAGCACCCTGCGTTTAGGCCGGCACCCTGCGTTTAGGGTGCTGAGAATAGGGTTTCTTTGCCGCCGCCACCCTTGTCCAACCTCTGCGACTGCGAGCCGCGCCGCCGAGCTGGCCATCTCGACGCAGTCAGGATCGCAAGCGGTCGCTCAGACAGCGAATCGCTCGAGCCAACAAAGGCAACGATCGAAGCACCTGGCCCGCCGGAACATGAGCCACGCAGGCCCGAAAAGGCCCGTTTATCCAACATTGGGAGCATGGCCCGTCTTGTCTTGGAGTCCTCGTGGGGCCCGCCTGGAAGCCATTTGGGCCTTCTTGGGGCCCTGTTGGAGGCGTCTTGGGGCCCTGGGCGGGCGCCAAACTGGTGCAGCAAGCGTTGAGTTGTTCAATGATGTTTCAATTCTTGGTGCCGCGGCGGGCGGGCTCGGGAGGCACCGCCTTGGGCCGTCTTGGGCCGCGCGCTGTCTCCCCCCTTATCCCTTAAGAGAGAGAGAGAGAGAGAGAGAGAGAGAGAGAGAGAGAGAGAGAGAGAGAGAGAGAGAGAGAGAGAGAGAGAGAGAGAGAGAGCGCGGCCGTGGATCTCGGAACGCGCCCCTCCCCAAACGCATCAGGTGGACATTCAAACCAATATTCGAATCGAGAGTGGCATCGGTGCTGAGGTCGATTGGGTGAGATCGATAGTGGGATCTATTTGGCGCCGATATCTATATCAATTGGATAGGAACGGCATCGATAGTGTGATCGGCCAACCGTCAACCCAGCGACTTCCGCAGCCGTTTGGGGGTCGAGGTGGCGGCGCGCTCGCGGCTTCGGCGCCCAATATGCTGCCGAGACCGCCTCGGCACCCTCCTCCCGCGGCGCTCCGCATCGCGGCGGCGCCCAGTATGCTGCCGAGACCGCCTCGGCACCCTCCTCCGCCCCCGCCGCCGATCCGCATCGCGGCGGCGGGGGCGGAGCCGCGGTCGCCGTGGTCGCCGATCCGCATCGCAGCTGGCGAGGGGGTGGCCGGCGGAGCCGTGGTCGCCGAGCGCGACTCCAGGTCAAGGCCGTCCGCATGCGAGGAGGTGGTCGACGAGCGCGACTCCAGGTCATGGCCGTCCGGCGAGGGGGTGGCTGGCGGAGCCGTGGTCGCCGAGCGCGACTCCAGATCAAGGCTGTCCGCATGCGAGGAGGCGCCAAGGCCTGGCGCCGCCTCGCCATCGCCGAGATCTCGGAGCCCCGTGGGGCTGGCTGGCAGAGCCGAGACTGGCGAGGATGCGGCGGGCAGAGCCGAGGAGTTGGCTGATGAGGTGATTGAGGAAGCTGCCACCAGGCTTCTGCACGCCATGAGGCTGCTGCACGCCGAGACGGTGGTCGACGAGGCCATGGCAGAGGGGGAGCTGCGCTGGAAGGAGATAGCGGAGCTGTGCAGGCCCTACCAGGAGGCGGCGGAGCGCTGGGAAATGGCAGAGGCGGAGCGGGACTGCCACGCCGCCGAGTTGGAGGCGGCGCGGACGGCGGCTGCGGGGGCGTGCCGTGCGGCTCGAGCTGAGCGCGGCCCAATTCTCAGGTTAGTCTCGCCCGAATGGTCCGTGCTGTCCGTGCTGTAGAGCGCTGTCGGGTGTTTGGCCCCGCGTGAGTTGGGATTGGGTCCTCGAGCCTCACATCGACCTCACTATCGATAACATCATCGATCTCACTGAATGGCGGATCCCCGTATCGATCCAACTATCGCTCTCACTGTAGACCGTCTAGACCACGCTATCGACCTCACCTAAGAGGTCACTACCGATCTCACTATGACTATCAATCACGTGGTCGGCCTCACACACCCCAAACCTCCGACGCATCCAGAAATATTTCGGGGGAGGGGCCCAGGGAACGACGCAACGATGATAAAACGCGAATGACGGATGAGAGAGGCGGATGGGGGATATGGGATATGATGTATATGTCGTTCTCTGTGCGCAGTTACACATGCCCTCTTGGAGGCGCCGTGAACCTTCTTGGAGCCTTCTGGAGGCTTTCGTCTTGGGGCTCCTGAGCTGTCTTGGAGCCCCCCTGGAAGCCTCTTGGGCCGTCTTGGAGCTCGTCGAGGCTACGTTGCAGCGTCAGGTCTGGGAGGCATCGCCACCCTGTCCCTTATCTTCCCTCCATCCTCGCAGCCACCGCGGCCCCGCCACTGCGGCCCCGCCATCGGCCATCGGCGCACTATGGCCCCGAAGACTCGCGGAGCTGCCAGCGCAGTGCCAGATGGCGATCTCGGCCGAGATCGCGACCCAGAGGTCAAACAGTTGAAGGAGGCGCTCAGGAAGAAGGACCGCGTCCTGAGGCGCGTCGCGGGAACCTTGCACAGGGTTGCCGCGCGGCTGGTCGCGAGCACAGAGAAGGAGCGCAACCAGCAGGACAAGCGCTCCCAGCCTGTCTCCCAGCTGAGCTTGGCCAGTGTGATGCGTGACAAAGAGGACATGTGGTCCATAGATGCGGCGATCGCCGCTGCGTGCCCGCCAGCGATGGCCATGGAGGCGTACCGCATCGACAGGGCGCAGTGCAGCGCTCCCACCCCATCAACGTACAACCTGAAGGGCAAGCGCACCAAGAAGAGCAAGAAACAGGTCAAGCAGACGGCGGACACTAAGATCCGCCAGAGCGTGCCCGCCAAGAAGATCACGGCCAGCATCGGCTCCGAGGATATCGACCTGGAGCCGTCGCCGAGCTTCGCGTCCGACGATTCCTCGGACGATTCCGAGCTCAGTGCCCGCGCGCGCGCGCTCAGCCACTGAGCGTTCGCCCCGCGTCTCTTCCTGCTGCTTCTCCTTCCTCGCGCTCCCTGGGTTGCCCCGAGTTGCGCTGCCTCCCCTCACCGAATCCTTGCCGCATTTATTTACGTTTCTTTGAACATTTGTCCATTTGTCCTTGGGCGCCCCGACTGATGTGATCCTTCTTAGCCCTCCCCCCCCCTCCCACTCGGCATTTATCCAGTGGCCGTCGGCCCATCCCGCCACCGTGCGTGGGTGGTGTGTCCGAGGCCTCATGGATGCTGGGTGGAATCTCGTGGATGGCTGGTACTTCTGAGGGCCTCTTGGGCGCCTTTTGGGGCTTCATGGGAGCCTCTTGGGGCCTCTTGAAGCCAGTGCGATCCTACCTAGGAGTTGAAGCCCCTAGAAACGCAGCGTTAGTAGTAACAGTAAAGCTAAACTAAGCTAGCGCTAAGCTGAGGCTAAACTTACCCTACACGAAAACTAAGCTAAATGTACCCTAAGCTAACGCTAACCTAAAGCTAAATTAAAGCTAAGTTAAAGCTCAAACTACCAGCTACACCTAAAGCTAAAGCTAAAGCTAATGCTGAAACTAAAGGGAGGAGGGGGGCCAAGGAATCGATCATCTGTCGTCGTCATCGATCTCGCCATCGCCGTCGCTATCGGTCTCGCCATCGCTCGTCATCGTCGTCGTCATCGTCATCGTTCATTTTTTCTGTTGCCATCGCGGCGCTCCCTCGGGCCCAGCGGGGGCCGCTGGCGGCCTGGGGCCCACCATCGCAAGAGAGAGGGAAGGGGGGAATGAAGGAGGAGTCCCCCAGAGCAGAGTCGCCAGGGGCGGCCCCCGCGCGCAGGCCCCGAGTGCCCCCTTGCTTGTGCCGGCCGCCGCGCTCTCTGATTTTCATTGGTCTTTTCGGTTTCTGAGGATATTTGGTATTCACGTCCTTACAACGAAATCGGCATAACTTCCACCTGCTCTCTTGAGCTCGAAATCAAGAATGTCATTCAGTAGCACGCGTGGTTCAAGTGAATCTATTTCTTGCCACAGAAGATGCCGGCAAAACAATCACCTCCCGAAGTGATCGCGGCCGCCCGCAATGGTGCATGGACTGATGCCAAGCGGTGGGCGATTGGCCAAGCCTTCGAAGCCTTGCATGTGGCAACGAAAGGAGCCACGGATGCCGAGATGGCTGTCATTCTGAACATATTTGCAAGCCTCCATGATGGGCTACGCGACCCCGCGTCCTTCACCCCCGACATCGCCATGCTCAGTTACAAGGACAACGTGGAGGCGAAGCTGCGTGCATCTCCTACATACAGCAGAATGAGCTCACTCTTACGCGATGCCGTTTTGATCACTCTAGTCGAATCAGCAGGCACTCATGGAGACGCTTGCCGCGAGGAGATCGACAAGCAGGTAGAGAACATCTTCAGCGACCAGAACATGCGGACATTCGCCATGTCCCAGCTCTACCAGGCCTACCACGTTCTCTTCATTACTACACCTGGCAAGTTTACCTCCAGGAGCAAGCTCGACGGGCGGAGTCGACCAGCTAAAAAGACACATGTCAAGGAACCGACAGGGCACACCACGGAATCCGCTTCGGCGTCAGGAGCGGTACTGCTGCCTAAAGAGTCCGCGAGGAGCGACATTTCGGTCGAGATGAAGGTGTTGCTGAGAGAAGTGGCGAAAAAATTAGACTTCCCGGATGTCGTTCCCGATTTCGTTCGCCTGGCCTGCTCCGAGAAGATCCACGCTCTTCTTTCCCAGGTTCCCGTTAAAACATGGATGATTGACCGGATCGAGTTCTTCCACTTCATGCGGTATCAGATGCTCCGGATCATCGGGCACTTCAGAACTGATCGGAACCTCCGCGCTGCCGTTTCGGATGGTAAGTTATCTGGCGTCCCTTCGGGCGACGATGCGAAATGGCGACTCCCGGACGCGGTATATGTGGCCTCGTGTCGGCAGGAGGCCGTGTTGGCATACATGGCCGAAGATCTTGCCAGGAGGAGTGTGCTCTACAGTCGAGGACGCCTCTCGCCCCCCGGGCTCGAGGTGTCCTATACGGTCTGCCTCGGATCCTCGCTCTTGGCGAACTTCCGATCGCCAAGACCTGTAAACTTAGCCAGATGTGTTATAGGTGCTGCCCGTGAAGCCCCCCCGACGCAGAGATGTTAGTCACCGGCGACCTGACGGGGCGTCGAACGAGACCCAAACGACGCTGCCGCCCGGCCGGGAGGACGGCTGAGGGACGCGCACACGCAGGGAGGAATTCTGAGCGCTCCTACTCCTGGGAGGGTGCTGCTCAGAGGCTATTCTGGGGGAGCGGTGCGCGGAGTAGAGAGGGCTTGGGGTAGAGAGGGGTGGCCCTTCAAGTGGCGCTTCATCGCCGTCGGCGCCGCGGTCTGTGGCGGCCCGCCACGGACCGCGGCGCCGACGGCGACGACGGGGCCGACGGAGCCCCGGGAGGGGGGAGGGGCGCACGAGGGAGGAATTCTGAGCGCCCCCCAGGGTGCGCTCAGAATTCCTCCGGAGGGGAGCTTGGGGTAGAGAGGCGTAGCCCCTTTCAAGTGGCGCTGGCCGTCAGGGTCGCTGTCGGGGGGCCCCCGGAGCCCTCCGACGGCGGATGGTCATCCAGTGGGGAACCTGGCCAGACTCCAGGGGGAACCTTCCGCCGCGGACAGGTTGCCCGTTGGGGGGCTACCCGAGAGCCCCGTCCGCGGCGGATGGACTCCCGCGGGGAATCCGGGCCCGATTCTCCATGGGAGACCCTCCGCCGCGGACAGGGTCCGTCGGGCATATTTTAATGATTTTCAGTGTTTTTTTTTTGTGTTGTTTTGGGCATATTTTAGTGATTTTCAATGTTTTTTGGTGATTTGGGGGATATTTTAATGATTTCCATAATTTTTTAATGATTTGGGGATTATTTTAATGATTTTCATTTTTTTTTGTGATTGTGAACATATTTTAATGATCGCCAGTGTTTCTTTGTAGTTTTGGGAAATAATGGCCCCGGGAGGTCCCGTTTGGCATGGTGTCGGGGCTTCGAAAACCCGCCCCGGGAGGTTCCGTTTGGCATGATGTCACAGGTCACGCCCCGAAAATTTGGTTCGGGAGGTTCCGTTTGGCATGGTGTCGGGCTTCGAAAACCCGCCCCGGGAGGTTCCGTTTGGCATGGTGTCACGGGTCACGCCCCGAAAATTTGGTTCCCAGAGATACCGTTTGGCATGGTGTCGGGCCCCCTAGACCCGCCCCGGGAGGTTCCGTTTAGCATGGTGTCGGGCCTTCGAAAACCCGCCCCGGGAGGTTCCGTTTGGCATGGTGTCGCGGGTCACGCCCCGACAATTTGGTCCCGGGAGCTCCCGTTTGGCATGGTGTCGGGCCTTCGAAAACCCGCCCCGGGGATCCCGTTTGGCATGGTGTCGGGCCCCGTCCGCGGCAGATGGTCTCCCGTGGGGAACCGGGGCCAGATTCTCCACGGGAGACCCTCCGCCGCGGACAAAGTCCGTCGGGTATATTTTCATGATTTTCAGTGTTTTTTTCTATTGTTTTGGGCATCATTTTTTTTTTTTTTTTTTTTTTTGATTTTGGGTATATTTCAGTGATTTCGATTTTTTTTTTTTTAGTTTCGGCCCGCCGTGGACAGGGTCCGTTGGGGGGCTTTCCGAGGGCCCCGTCCACGGCGGATGGTCTCCCGTGGGGAATCGGGGCCAGATTCTCCATGGGAGACCACCCGCCGCGGACAGGGTCTGTCGGGCATATTTTAGTGATTTTCAATGTTTGTTTTTGTTGTTTTGACGCTATTTTAGTGATTTTCAGTATTTGTTTTTGTTTGGTGATTTGGGTGATATTTTAGTGATTTCCATCGTTTTTAAGTGATTTTGGGCATATTTTAATGATTTTCAATGTTTTTTTTGTGATTTTATACGCTCCGAGATGTTATACGCCCCCCCCCCGATATTATAACATTTACGGCCCCGAGATGTTGCAACATTTCCGGCCCCGATTTTATACGCTCCGAGATGTTTTACGATCCGAGATGTTACAACATTTCCGGCCCCGATGTTATACGCTCCGAGATGTTATACGACCCGAGATGTTATAACATTTACGGCCCCCCCGAGATGTTATACGCCCCCCGGGCGGTATACTGCCCGGAGGTATACGGCCCCCGGGCGGTATATGGCCCCCGGGCGGTACATGGCCTCCGGGAGGTGTTATACGGCCCCCAGGAGGTGCTATACGGCCCCCCGGGCGGTGTTATACGGCCCCCGGACGTGGCATCCCGCCCCCAGAGGTGTTATGCGGCCCCCAGAGATGTTATACGGCGACGACGGGGCCGACGGGATCCCGGGGGAGGGGGAGGGGCGCACGAGGGAGGAATTCTGAGCGCCCCCCAGGGTGCGCTCAGAATTCCTCCGGAGGGGGGCTTGGGGTAGAGAGGGGTGGCCCCTTCGAGTGGCGCTTCATCGCCGTCGGCGCCGCGGTCTGCGGCGGCCCGCCACAGACCGCGGCGCCGACGGCGACGACGGGGCCGACGGAGCCCCGGGGGGGGGGGAGGGGCGCACGAGGGAGGAATTCTGAGCGCCCCCCAGGGTGCGCTCAGAATTCCTCCGGAGGGGAGCTTGGGGTAGAGAGGCGCTGGCCGTTTCAGACCGTTGCTGCGCTTGCGATGGCCACCCGGGCCCTGACGCGCTGGGAATACAGTAACCTTGGCCACCCAGATGACCTTCACCGAATTGATATGGCAATCAACTTCTCACACTGGTTGCACTGTGAGCTTCAACTGCTACATGGGCAGTCTTCCTGCAGCTTCTCCTTCCTCGCGCTCCCGGGGTTGCCCCGAGTTGCGCTGCCACCCCCCCCGCCTCGCGCTTCCGGGGTTGCCCCGACCTTGATTAATCAGAAAGGAATGTGGCCGCTGGTGAGGCAACGCCATAGGCTGATTAGGCGGCACTCGTGACACAGCTACGTACTTGTGCTGATTAGGGTTAGCGCAGGCTCACTCTTTGAATACACGGGCGACGAGTGAGTGACTGGGTGGTTGGCCCAGGCCCATTCTTTGAACCCACGGGTGACGAGTGAGTGACTGGGTGGATGGCCCAGCCTCACTCTTTGAATACGTGGACGACGACGACGACGACGACGACGAAGACGACAAAGCCCGACGACGACGACAACGACGACGACGACCACGGCGACGACGACAGCGAGGCTGGCCGGTGGCGGAAGTGACGGTTCTGGGACGCCTTTAACCCGTGTTCTTCGAGTGCCTAGGGGGCCGCATGTGCAGTACCGCGTGTACTTACGCACGCTTGAGGAACTGGCCAACTCCTTAGCGGAGACGGGTGACTGTCCCTCACTACTGTCATCAGGCCAGCCTCGACGACGACGCCACGGGCCGCAATTCCGACGCTGAATTGAGCACTGCAATGCCTGAGCTGCCCGAGTCATTCGAGTTGATGGCGCGAAAATCGAAAAATGGTTGCAAACGGATGTCCGCCTGCGCGCGCACTTGCCAGGATGTGCGCCCTCACTGAATCCTTCCCGCATTTATTTACATTTGTTTGGACATTTCTTTGCGGCCGACTGATATGATCCTTCTTCGCCCTCGCCCCTCCTCTCTCTCTCTCTCTCCCCCCCCCCCAATCACTCAGCATTTATCCAGTGGCCGTCGGCCCATCCCGCCACCGTGCGTGGGTGGTGGGTCGGAGGCCTCATGGATGCTGGTACTTCTGAGAGCCTCTTGGGCGCCTTTTGGAGCTTCATGGGGCCTCAGGGAGCCTCTTGAGGCCAGCGCGATCCAACATGGGAATTGAATCCCCTAGAAACGCAGCGTTAGTAGTAACAGTAAAACTAAACTAAAACTAAACTAAAGCTAAGCTAAAGCTAAGATGGCGCTAACTTAAACTAAAATAAAGCTAAGCTAAAGCTGAGTTGAAGCTAAATTAAAGCTAAGCTCAAACTAAAAGCTACAGCTAAAACTAACGCTAAAACTAATGCTGAAACTAAAACTAAAACTAACGCTCCCAGGGAAGCGGGGGGAACACTGCCCAGCCGCGCGGGTGGGCGGGGAGAGGGAGGAGAAAGCTGGTGGGTGGGGAGAGGGGGAGGAGGGGGAGGATGCGCGGCAACAAACTACAACATGTCTAAATGCCAAATGCCCGTTCCTTCCATAGCCATTTTTGGCCCCCGAGCCAGCAGCAATTGAACGGCCAACCTGGGGCGCTTCTCTTCAGACCGTTGCTGCGCTTGCGATGGCCACCCCGACCCTGACGTGCTGGGAATGCAATAACCTCGGCCTTCGCCACCCAGATGACCGTAGTAGACATCATCGGGGCATCCTGTGGGTCGACAGCCGCTCCACCTTAGTGATATGGCAATCAACTTCTCACGGAACGCCATGGCACGGGGAAGTGAATTTCAGTCCAACTGGTTGCACGGTGAGCTTCGACTGCTACATGGGCAGCCACCGACGCCCCAACAACACCCCCTACCTGAAGTCGACCGTGCTGTGGAGCACGGTGACGGGCGACTACGTCGGCCACGACTACATGGGTAGGACGATCCGCATGGTCCCCATGAGCAGGTTCACGCGCGTTCAAGGACAAGACAACGATGGCGCGGGCGCGTATGTCCACACGCAAACGTAGGACAACGGGCAGTGGCGCGACGTCGATGACGCGTGGCACCCCGTCCCAGCGGGCTAGCGGTCATCCTCCTTGCTCCCATTTCCCTCCTCCTCTCCCTTCTTCTCCCCCTGGAATGAATCGGGCGCCTGCTTGTATAGCCTAATCGGGCGGCTGCTTGTATAGCCTAGTCGCCTAGACAATCCTCCACCACGGGGGCGACTGTGCACATCCCCCAGCGTGCGAGCATGCAAAAAACTCTTGGAAGCGCTTTTGATGGCCGTCCATGTTCATGTTCACGGTAACTGACGGTAACTCACGGTAACTCACGGTAACTCACGGTAACTCACGCTAGCGGGGGAGGGGGCGAGGATGGGGGGGGGGCGCGCCCTCCTCGCCGAGGAGGAGAGCGATTCGAAGGGGGATGGGGGAGGAGGAGGAGGAGGAGGAGGGAGGGGGAGGGAGCAGAGAGTAGGGAGCAGGGAAGAGGAGGACCCCCCGCCTCACGTTCCTGGGTCAAGCCTTGCGCCCGTTTCGGCACACCCCTCACACGTTGCGTGGCCCCATAGCATAGGGAGCTCCACCTAGAGCCCCAATGACTCAATTCGCACGGGGACCCCCGCCCACTCTGGCACGCCCCTCGCACGTTTCGACGCCCCATAGGATCGCATATCCTCCTCGTCCCCTCGTCGGCCTCCTCTGTAGCCGATTTGGCTCAGACTGGCAGGGCGGCACCTGCATGCTGCATCCGAGACTCGAACCGCGGCCGAAGAAGCGGCCAGCCGATTCAGCGAGACATTCGGCCTCCAATACCTGGGGGCCGGGGCAGGGAGAAGCGCCAGCGACCTTCGACGACTCCGACGACGATTGGGGCATGCTGCATCCGAGACTCGAACCGCGGCCGAAGAAGCGGCCAGCCGATTCAGCGAGGCATTCGGCCTCCAATACCTGGGGGCCGGGGCAGGGAGAAGCGCCAGCGACCTTCGACGACTCCGACGACGATTGGGGCGAGTGGAGCTCGGCAGGCAAGCCGCGCGTGAGGAGCCCGGCACCGAAGGACCGCACGCCGCCCATTCATCGCGCGGAGTCGGGTCGTGCGCCCCGCGCGCCGCCCGCGGGCTCAAGACGTGCACCCCGCACGCCGCCCGATCATCGCGAGGGCTCAGGTTGCGCGCCTGACCCGTCCATCGCGAGGGCGATGGACGACTTGGCGACGGCTCTGCGCGTTTTTCACGAGGGCTTGGCGGCTGCGGCACCTCCGGGCAGCTCGGCGGCCGCAGCTGTGACAGGCGCTGCTCCTGCAGGAGACGCTGCTGCTGCGGGCTGGCGCGAAGGCTCGGCGGTTGCTGCTGCAGCAGACGCTGCTGAGGGCAGGCGCGACAGCCATCGCGGCCCACGGCCGCGCCCCCGGGCCATGAACGAGGAGTGGGTAGAGCCCGAGCCGCAGCAGGGGCAGCCCGGAGGAGCTGCGGCAGGAGACGATGCTGCTGAGGGCAAGCGCGAGGCCTCGGCGGTTGCCCCAGCAAGAGACGCTGATGCTGAGGGCGGGCGCGGAGGCTCAGCAATTGCAGATGCCGGAAACACCGCGCAGGATTTTGGGCTGGCGGTTGCTGCTGCAGGAGACGATGCCGCTCGGGGCGAGCTCGGGGGCTCGGCGGCCGCGGGGGCGCGGGGCGCTGCCTCCGGCGGCTCGAACGGCTCCAGAGAAGCGCCTCCGGGGCTGCTGCGACGGCTCCGGGAGTTGCAACGGCAACGCATGCGGAACCTAGAGAACGCGGAAACCAAACTTCTTGGTCAACGACGACGACTCCCTGAGCGGCGCATTGTCGGCAACACGTACTACCATGACTTCTCCGACTGTAACCGCCGCCTGGGGACGTAGAGTGCATCGTTCAATGGCCGAAGATTCGAGGTCGGGATCCTACGCGGGATGTTGGGTCAGAACGCTGCGACCCCAGGTATTACGCCAACACTTACGACGACGACGCCGAGGATGTCGCAATGCCGCATTGCGACGAATCTGCCGCAGCGCCACCGCCGAATCGGACTACGACAGGTTCAACGCTCTCGGACTACGACAGGTTCAACGAGATCGGGGTAAGTGCGGCCCAACTTTTCGAACGCGGTGAAGTCGACCCCAACAAGATCCAGCCTCGTGAGGGGCCGCTCGGCATGATGCCGCCAGAGTGTTTCTGGCATTTCGCTCGGCTCTACTCTTACATACCTCCTGTGCCTGCTGGTGGGGATTCTGGGGCCTGAGGAATGCGAATGCGTCCTCCTAGCCCCTGCACCTCCCCATCATCTTCTCTTCCTTGTCCTCCTCCCTCTCCCCCTCCTCATCCTGTCCCCCTCGTGCTACTTGGAGCTCTGCCTCCCTCAGCCCCCCTCCTCCCCTTCCAATTCCACTCCGCCCCTCCTCCCTCCTCCTACCTCCCACTCCTCCCCCTCCCTCCTCCCTCTTCGTGTTCTGCAGCTGCCGCGTGCAAATCCTGAAGATCAGGTTTGCGAACGCGTTTTCGGCCGCGTGCAGCAGTACTGCGCCACGTCGCTTATACGAACACCTGCGCATCGCATCAGCAGTTGGAGCGAGGAAGGGGCGGTCGGAGAGGAGAAGGATAGGTAGGAGAGAGAATGGAGGAGGTCAGATTGAGCAAGCCCAGCACATCGCGGAGTCTGGCTCGCTGGCGCGCGCCCTCGGCGCGGCGAGAAGTGTGAACATGTCATTGCCCCCCATATACTCTTCAATCTCTCATGCCCCATGCATCAGCAATTGGGGCGAGGAAGGAGGAGGTCGGAGAGGAAGGGGCGGTCGGAGAGGACTGGAGGAGAAGGATAGGTCGGAGAGAATGGAGGAGGTCAGATTGAGCAAGCGCAGCACATCGCGGAGTCTGGCTCGCTGGCGCGCGCCCTCGGCGCGGCAAGAAGTGCGAACGTGTCATTGCCCCCCATATACTCTTCAATCTCTCATGCCCCATGCCATCCCCCTTAATATTCAGCCCAGCTCAGCTCGCGCCTCCTGGATTCCCGATTTTCGTCTCGCTGCTAGATCTCCACAGGCCCTCGAGCGGAACGAGCCTCCGCGATCTCGTTGGCGCCGCCGCCGATGAAACGGCCTCCTGGCGGGCCGTCAGATTTTTCATTTCGAGGACGCTCTTGTTGATCTCTGTGCAGACCTTCTTGAGCTCGTCAGCGACGGGCGCGCCCTCCTAACAATTGTGGCCCCGTGGCGCCTCCAAGACGGCCCCGAAGCGCCTCCGTAACAGTTGTGGCTCGAGCTGCAGGTTCACCGACCCATTCCATATCTTTTACAAGCGCATTCCATATCCAGTGTCGCATTAGGTCTGATTCCCCAGATGGTCGCTGCGAGTGAATTGGCCAGCGGTGCCGCAGAGAACGTGATCACTAAGTCGACTCGTGGGGAGCAGGTTGAAATTGGCCAGCTTTACAACGCCCGCACTGGCGGGATCATCCCAAGCATCTCCCTTTGGCGCCTCGACGACATCAAGGCGGGGCAGGAGGTCGTTTCATGCCCAGACACGACCTTCGACTTCACCACCAGCATGAAGGACCTCCGGAAGCACCACAACCTCGACGCCGAAGGCTCCGTGGAGATCGACTTCGGCATCTTCGCGCTCAGCGGGTCCGCCCAGTACCTGAAGAACACGCAGCACCACGAGCACGAAGCCCGCGTGGACGTGTCCTGCACCGTTGTCAAGCATAGAAGGTACATGCCAATGGAGCTCTTGAAAAACATGAAGTTTCAAAATTTCCTCGACGACCCTCGCGTTGCGCATGTTGTCGCGGAGGTTTACGAGGGGGGGACGGGCAGCATCACCTTCACTAGAAAGTGTAGCTCTAAGGAGGATCAGACCCGGATTTCTGGCGCACTGGCTGGAAAACTCAAGGCTTTTCACACCCATTTCGGGCAAGCTGAGCATGGATTGGGAGGAGGGCGAGGAAGAAGACTTCGAGGGCACCGATATCAGTGTCCGCGGCGCCATCAAGGAAACCGTCGGCACCATCGAGGGCGCGGCTCGGGTCGGCAAGGAGTTGCCCACAAAGTTGAGTGAGCTGAACAATTCGCTCAAGATGGTGCTCCTCCCCCTGTCCTTCGTCGACTCCGAGGCCCGCCGCGTCGTGACGCGGCTCGACGCGCGCACCATGGAGGACGTATCTGCTGCTCTGGAGACTGCAGAGGGCGTTCACTTGTCTGCTGAGTCCTTGTGCGTCGCAGTGAATGCGTTCCCATGTGTAGAGACCCAGCGCAAAAACTTCGCCACCGCCTTTAATTCCTGCATCATTACCTTCCGCACTGCCGTGCGTGGCTTGGTGCCGAAGCTCAGGGACGGGGATAGCAGCACCACCGACGAGGACACCCTTGAGCTCCAGCACGCCGTGGATCGCATGACGCGCCAGACGAAGCTTGCCATTAAGTACGTGGAGCTGAAGAATCAGGAGTCCGCTGTGCTGGCTTCCACTGTCAATTTCCTGTTGGAGACCGGCTTTGCCAACTACATGGACCCCGTGGCCAAGGTCCAGCCCGCCATCGGCAGCAGCAAGCCGCGCATCTTGCTCTCCCTGGCCGGAAAGGACATCAACAACCCGTGCCACAAATTGGAGACATCGTTGACATGCGACGCCGTCGCCGTCGACGGCGATTCGGAGGAGGAGGAAGAGTGGTTCCATCGGAGCTCCACTGCGTCTCTGCTGCAGAAAATCCTTCGCCGACGTCGTGGCGCTCCAGGTCGAGAACAAGGCGGCCAGCTTCGACGCTGAGTATGGGGTTGGGATCGTGAACAAGGGAATCCCCTTCTGGTCGACGGACGAGAAGATGAAAAAGACAGAGGTCGGCGACTTGGTGCTCTTCTTGGATGGCAGGGTCCGCATAATCTCCAAGTTATTCCCCGGCCCCCCAGACAACGTCAAGCTGCGGTGCAACGAGCAGACCATGCATGTCCAGTGGGAGTGGCTGCAGCAGGACTCGATGCCCCCCCGCAGCTTTCGCGTGCTCTGGCGGCCCCGCCCAAACGCCGACTTGGACACCTTCGATCAGAGCGTCGACGAATACGCGGCGTTCGAGTGGAAGGATGCGCCTGCGGGAGTGCCTTACGAGTGCGTGCCGGGGGCGCAGGGGGGCGCTTACCGCTGCGAACTCGGCCCCCTGGGTCCAAATACGGACTTCGAGGTGTGCGTGCAGACGTGCTCCGACGTTGGCTTCTCGGCGCGCTCCCCTCCGAACGTCAAGCGGACGGGCAAGCTGCCCAGTGCCGCCAGGGACATAATCGCTTTTTACCATGAGAATATGGCCCGGCTCGAGTTGACCGGGGCCGGGGGATGGATTGACAAGGTCGGCGGCAAGAAGCCTTGGGAGTCTACGGAGGATTCGCTCTTCCTTGGCTCGTGTACCGTTGCAAGGAGAGCGCGCGAGAGCGGCAAGTTCGCAGGAAAACTGGCTGCCATCATGGCCGACGTTGCGTCCGACTTCAAGCCCGAGATCACTCTGGGCCCCGAGCAGGAGGCGCGGGCGCTCGTCCTCATGTTTGCTGGCCCCACGGGGGCCGGGAAATCAACGGAGATCAACGCGTTCGTCTCGTTCTTGTTGGGCGGCGACCTCGCGGACACCCACCGCATCATGCTGATCGATGACCGCGCTGCCGACCCGACGCAATCCGTCACCCAGCGCATCACCGTGTACCGATTGCGGCCCCTCGGGCCCCGATTCCAGGGCCATGCGCTGTACATTGTGGACACGCCTGGCTATGGCGATTGCAGGGGGCACGAGGCGGATAACTTCACTACCGCCGCCATGGCAGAGTTGTTCAAGATGATCGAGCACGTCAACGCCGCAGTCTTCACCTGCAAGGCGAACGAGGGTAAGACGAGCCCGAGCATGGTTGCCGTGGCAACGCACATCTTCCAGCTCTTCAGCAAGGATGTGCATGGGTGCCTCCGTGCCGTTCTCACGCACGCTGATGCGGGAGCACCCCAGGCCGTCGCCAATCTCAAAGCGCTTGGTTGGCCCGTGGACAAAGGCTACGCTCAAGTAAACAACTCTGCTTTCCGAGCCCAGTCCACAACCGACGCCAACGTGCGCGACTGGTGGAAAATGTCAATGTCGGGCCAGAAGCGCGCGTTGGACATGTTGCTGCGCATGGAGCCGGTGTCTACGCGCAAGAGCACGCAGGTAACCACGAAACGCATGACGCTGGAGGAACGGTGCGAGCTCGCTGAGAAGAAGATCTTCCGCACGGCCCAGGAGACCCAGAGCCTCCTCGCCAACCTGCGGGCGATCGCAGAGGCGGTGGGCGCCAGCCCGGGCGAAACGGTGAGGGTCAGCACTGTCATCGTCAGGGAAGAGCCGGTTCCTGATGGGGACAAGACTACCCTCTGCTTGGAATGCCACGTAACTTGCCACGAAATTTGCGCTTTCGATGACGGCGAGAAGCATCAATGCATCGCAATGGACGAGAGTGGGCATTGTAAGATACGCCCTAAGAAATGCCACTATTCCAAGCACAGGAACGCTATGTTCATCTTGCGACCGGAGACGCAGTGGGAGGACATCGTGCCTGAGGATTTGATCAATCGCTGGAACAAGAACAACAACTCCATCGAGGGCGCCGTGCTCGGCGCCATGGACAAGTACCTTGCCCTGCAGGACGAGCTCGCCGATGACATCAGGGCCCTGGCCGCGCTCGCGGATGAGCTTCACAAGACAGCTCTCTTGCACGACCCCGAGCGGTTCCTCAAATATTTGGACACGCTCATCGCGTCCGCTAAGGCACGGGGCGCCAGCAGCGAGCAGTTGCAGGCGCTCATGTCCGCCAAGAATACAATGAAGATCGCCGCTCGAGCGGCGTCAGCGGAGGGCTATGCGAATGCGGAGCCCGAGCTGCTCGCGCGGGTCACGAGGAACGTCCGCGGCGAGATGAAAAGGCGCACTCAGATGGGGGCCCGGGCGCGCGCCAAGGAGGAGGGGCAGCCCTGCGATATCTACAACAAGATCTACAAGAGCCTCCCCGCGCCGATTCGAGAGAAAGCCCCCGGGCCGGTTGCAGAGGCCGGGTGGGTCGGGAAGGGCGCAAAGTGGCCGGAGAACTTGAAGGCGATCGTCAAACTCATGGACGTCATTCTCCAGACCGGCTGCGTAATGGGCACTGTGACAGCGGACTGAACTTCGGCTGGCTCCTGCTAAAGGGAGCTCCCGAGACTTTCCGAACCGAATACCCGAGGAGCCGCAAAGGAAATCCAAGAGGCCCCACGAGGTTCACCAGAAGCCACAAAAGAGACCGCAAAAAAAAACACACTCGCGCAGGGTCATATTCAGGGTGCTCTCGCGCCATCCCAGCGGCAGCCGCGGTGCCACTGCGCACTCGCGCTCCATTAGCTCATAATCAGCACCATGCATCGTCCGAGGGAGACGGAGCGCTTCCGGGGTTGCGTCGAGTTACGCCCTGGCTCTCTTATATCCTTTCATTTACATATGTTGCACTGCCACGTGATTTAGGCGTTGCGCCCGTGAGTGGGGGCGCTGCCTCGCGAGGAGCGGATAGTTGATAGGTCCGCGCCCGGGGTTGCCCCGCGGGCGGCCGCGGGCACAGTCGAAACGCATATTTGCCCATCTCTCCTGCCTCGTATCATTGAAAACCCTCGTTCCTGTCTACTTCTGCATGTGCTGTAGTCTGCCTTTATCTGCACGTAGGACGCAAGAGGGAGGAGTGAAAAGGGCGGAGACAGGAGGGGTGAGAGAATATGAGGGGAGGAGGAGGATGACGAGGCGGATGAAGATGAAGGGGTCGAGCGGGAGGGCCAGAGATGACGCTGAGACGACGACGACGACGGACGACCATCGGGGGAGGAGGGAGGGAGGGGGGGCGAGGGAGGGGACGGTGCGCAGAATTTTGCGAGGACCTGAAGAGAGAGAGAGAGAGAGAGAGAGAGAGAGAGAGAGAGAGAGAGAGAGAGAGATTCGCCTGTATAGCCTAGTCATTCCTCCACCACGGGGGCGACTGCACACATCCCCCAGCGTGCGAGCATGCAAAAAACTCTTGGAAGCGCTTTTGATGGCCCTGGGGCCCGGAAATCGTTCGGGTCCATCGATTTCGACCCCGAACGTCGTTGTCGACGACCCTGGATGCCCGAAAACGGATTCCCTGGAAGATGAACCTCCGGAAGGCCCGATCCGTGCATGGCACCCGCTCTAGGAGGAGGAGGAGGAGGAGGAGGAGGAGAAGAAGGAGGCGGAGGAGGAGCAGGGTGAGGAGGAGGAGGAAGAGGAGGAGGAAGAGGAGGAGGAGGAGGGGGAGGAGGAAGATTTCTCTGGGCCCCAGCTCGACGGACCAGGTCCCAAGGGCGGAATCCCCGCAGGCTCCGACGACTCGACTCGACGAAACGACGACGACCCACAAAAGCAAGAGACGATGTGTACGACCGCCGACGACCGAAACATCATCGAAAACAACGGCAAAGCGCTTTCCAGGGACTTTCCGATAAACGAGGGCTTGGAGTTTCCATGGGTTGTCGATTCAGACGTATCCGGGCGCGTTCTTGGGGATCTGCGCCTGGCAACATCATCGCACCGGAGATCCTCTTGGCTCAAGCAAAAGGACCAGTTGACGCTCGATCAGTGATTGTCCGCCCTGTCCGAGAGGGATGCCTGCGTCAGGGACTCCGGTTCATGCGTTCGCAGGGAAGTATGTTCTCACGGACAACGACGCACCAGTAGATCTCAATCTGCCCGAGAGGCATTGGATCATTCTGACATCCCTGATAATGAGCATGACGTGCATGATCAGTCGCGAGCTGCGCAACATGCTTCATGCGCGGCGTCTCTTCACTCTCAAGACCAGAGAGACGGATCGACGCTTGAGAGAGCGCCAGATGAGCTGCCGCCATCCCATGGTGGAGATCTCATCAGGGTCCAACAAGCGCGGCAAGTGGTGGACATGCGAGAGGTGCGGGCAGCGGATCGCATGCAGGGACCAGCGGCAGCTGAAAGCCCTGGGTCCTCTACCAAAGTCCGTCAGCCTGATTCTCAACTGCACCATCACCGAGGTGATCCCCGATCCCAGGCCGCAATCAACGTGCAAAAACAGTCTAATCAAACCAAACCCGGTGTGCGGGGAGAATCGGGGGGACTACAGCCGCGTGATCGCCGACCCGTCCAAGGAGGAGGAGACGCCCATGGAGGAGGAGCAGCTTCCACTAACCCAGCCTCGCCTATTAAGGCGCGCGGCGGAGGGCCCGGCTCAGCACAACCAGGGGGGAGAGAAGAAGAGCCTTTCAGCGCTGATGAGGGAGCAGATCGAGCAGATCAACGCGCTGAAGGCCCAGC
>CAUYUJ010004118.1:62500-72847 GCA_963575745.1 Prorocentrum cordatum | reverse complement strand
AACGGGCGGGTCGGGTCGGGCCGGGCGGACACTAGCGGGCGGGTCGGGTCGGGCGGGCGGGGCCTTGAAGTACGGTGCGCGTGCACTTGACACGCGCGAACCCTAACGGGCGGGTCGGGTCGGGTCGGGTCGGGCGGGCGGACCCTAACGGGCGGGTCGGGTCGGGTCGGGCGGACCCTAACGGGCGGGTCGGGTCGGGCGGGCGGGACATTCAAGCATGGTGCGTGTGCACTTGACACGCGCGAACCCTAACGGGCGGGTCGGGTCGGGCGGGCGGGCCCTAACGGGCGGGTCGGGTCGGGTCGGGCGGACCCTAACGGGCGGGTCGGGTCGGGCGGGCGGGACATTAAAGTATGGTGCGTGTGCACTTGACACGCGTGAACAGGGCTGGCCCCGCTTCCGCGCCTCCAATTGTTCCACATCGAACTCCCGCGGCAGCACTGGCGTGTTCGGTCCTTCCAATAATGCCCACGGTCTAAAGATAAGCCCTCCGAAAAGAGCATCGGTCGTGATAGCACATCCGGAGTCGATTCGCTGAATTGTTGGGGCTTTGAAGGCCCCCCCCCTTTGGGGGCGTCGTCGTTGTTCTGAAGCAGTATCAAGCGGGAACCCTGTTTCAGCTTCGAACAGGCGATGTTGAAAGCAGAGCCAGCGGGTTCTATCCGACAGCCCTTCTTGTGAAGGGCTTTTCGGGGAGCCCAAGGAGCTGGACCTGGAGCCGCGGCTCCAGACGGGCCCAGACCTCTCCACGACGATCCACTTACCCTCCGAGGAGTCAGGCGCCATGCCATGCCATGCTGTGCGGTGCGGTATTGTGTTCCGCGCCGCTGTGCGACGCCGCGCTTTGGGTCCAGACCATGACCGATGCTGCCAGCGACTTTGTCGCCGATGACGTCACCATTACACCGGCAAAACCCATGCCCGTGGCCGTGGCCGTGACCGTGGCCGCGGCCGTGGCCGTGGCCGTGGCCGTGACCGTGACCGTGGCCGTGACCGTGGCCGTGACCGTGACCGTGACCGCGACCGTGACTGTGACCCTGACCGTGACCGTGACCGTGACCGTGACCGTGACCGTGACCGTGACCGTGACCGTGACCGTGACCGTGACCGTGACCGCGACCCTGACCCTGACCCTGACCCTGACCCTGACCCTGACCCTGACCGTGACCGTGACCGTGACCGTGACCGTGACCGTGACCGTGACCGTGATCGTGACCGGGACCGGGACCGGGTCCGGGTCCGGGTCCGGGTCCGGGGCCGGGTCCGGGTCCGGGACCGTGACTGTGACCGTGACCGTGACTGCGACCGTGACCGTGACCGTGACCGTGACCGTGACCGTGACCGTGACCGTGACCGTGACCGTGACTTGATCCAGCGCCTTACTGCAGAGAAGCATGGAAGCAGTGTCGAGCGAGCATCGCCTCCGAGGGCCCGACACGTGACAAAAGCCCTCGAATTTCGGAGCTTTCCTGGTGCTCGAAATTGCTTCTGGCGATCAAGGCTAAAGTGGGTTGGAACATCATAACCTTAGGCTTACTCTTGCTGCGTGCAGCCAATGGACGGGACTGGTAGTCCACGCGGGCTCTCTTCGGCGGCGAAAGCGGAGAGGCCACGAGAAGGAGAGAGGGCCTTCTCCGAAGGCAGCGGGACTTCTCGGAAGCCCTCTCGCGCCTTCTGAAAAGGTTTCTGCGTCGTCGGGGACGGCTCAGAAAACTTCTCAGAAGGCCGGGGGACTTCCGAACTTTCTGAAAGGCCTTCTTCTTCTCACTTCCCCCACTCGATCGCCGCAGATCTCTACATGGTGCTCGTGCGGTAACCACACCCTGCGATCCGACGTCACGAACAGAAATGCGACATCATCACTCGGTGCGCCGGCGCCGGCGCCGTCGCCGTCGCCGTCGTCGTCGTTGTCGTCGTCGTCGTCGTCGTCGTCGTCGTCGTCTTCCGCCGTCGCCGTCGTCCGTCGTCATCGTTGTCGTCGTCGTCGTCGTCGTCGTCGGCGCGACCACCGTACCGCTCGGGGGCTCGTCGTCGTCGTCGCCGTCGTCGTCCGTCGTCGTCGTCGTCGTCGTCGTCGTCGTCGTCGTCGTCGGCGCGACCACCGTACCGCTCGGGGGCTCGTCGTCGTCGTCGTCCGTCGTCCGTCGTCGTCGTCGTCCGTCGTCCGTCGTCCGTCGTCGTCGTCCGTCGTCGTCGTCGTCGTCGTCGTCGTCGTCGTCGTCGTCGTCGTCGTCGTCGTCGTCGTCGCCGGCGCGGCCTGCGCGCCCGCGGCCTGCGCGCTTCCTGGGCGGCGGTAGGGCGCCCAGACGAGGGCCAGGGCCTGCTGGTAGGCGGCGCGGGCCTCGGGCACCTGCCCGCCCTGCAGGAGGGCGTTGCCGTCCTCTGGACGACGACGACGACGGTGGCAGCGACGCCGTCCCTGGAGGCCAAGGGAGGCCTGCCGACGACAAACGACGGACGACGGCGGACGACGGCGGCGGCGCCGCCGCCTCTGGTCTCCAGAGGCCTCCGACGCTTCTCCGAGAGGCCCTCGAGTGGCCCTCGAAGGCCTCTCGGAAGTGCCTCGTGGTCGCTGTCGTCGTCGTCGTCGTCGTCGTCGTCGTCGTCGTCGTCGTCGTCGTCGTCGTCGTCGTGGTCGTGGTCGTCGTCGTCGTCGTCGTCGTCGTCGTCGTCGTCGTCGTCGCCGTCGTTGCCGTTGTCGTCGTCGTCGTCGACGACGGCGTGGCGGCGGCGGCGTCCTGCTTCAGCGCCAGGGCGCGGTCCACGCGCGCCTGCAGCCTCTGCGCGCCGTCCGCCTCGTCCTCCGTGTCCGAGGAGAAGACCTCGTCCCAGTCCACCGCGCCGGCGGGCTGCGGCGCGGCCTGCGGCGAGGCCTGCGGCGCGGGCGGCGGGGGAGGGGAAGCGGGGGGAAGCTGTTGATCTGGCCGTGGGCCGGAGTCCAGCGCCAGCTCCCTTACACTCGCGGCGACAAGCGGGGCCAACCGAGGGGCCCGAAAGCGCAACGAGGCGAGGGCCAGCAGAAACCGACCACGGCGGAGGGACAGCGACCGAGGAAGAAACGATGCCCGGGGGGGAGATATTGGGCGGGGGAGGCGCGGAAAGGGTAGCCTAGGGTGGGCCTGGGATCTTCCTCCGAGAGGTAGTCTGGGGCAGGCGCCCAGGGGTAGCCCAGAGTATAGGGATTCGACCCCTGCCCTCGGGGGGGGGCAGGGTTGGACATCGGAAACCCTGTCGGGTTTTTGAGGGGATCCCCGAGGATCCCGTCGAGTAGCTTGACGAGGCACAAGGAGTTTGGGAGGCCACCGCCCTCAATCCGAACAGCGTGCATAACATATGTGCGTGTGCGTGGTCAAAGCTTGCGGCGCCAAAGCGAGACCGCGATGTTTCGAAATCGGGCCGTCCCCATATACAAGTAGCTGCTGTGTTCGTCAATGCGCGGTCTCCTGCAAGATAAGGGTCGGGAATGCATTCATGCGACAGCTCGAAAGGAAGCGTCCTCCAGCTGTGTGGATGCTGGCCAAGACCCGCTGCAAGAACGTGATATGTGAGCAGGCCGCAAGCAACTTGGTGGAGGCGAGAACAGACTTTGAACACGTCCTGCCCTCCATGCGCGTAACTGTGGAGATTCGGGCAGGGGTCTGGACCTCACAACAGCAAGCCAGACCACCCACCCTCCATCCGTGCAGCCCGGCAGACGTCCTCCAAAGGCTGGCCGTGGTGTGTGGGGATGCCTGAGGCAAAACGCACCGCCACATCCACACGTTTGCTCGTGCCATGTGCGTCGAGGGCGGGATGCAAAGGGGTGAGGGAAAGGCTCGAACGAGAACGGCGCCCGCACACCGTGCCGTGCTTGGACTCCCGTCGGGCCCCGCTGGAACGCGGTACGGCGCGTAGAACAGCAAAACAAAATGACATACATCGACCAAACACAAACCCAAGAAACACAATAGAAACCGCCGTTCAACAAACCTTACCACGATTCACCATTATACTATACATGATAGACATGATCCTCACTGAACATACCCAACCCAACTCCCGTCGACTCTACGGGTCGGGAAAACTATGCACCACACCAGTCCTGGGTCGAGAGTCGACGACGCCTCGGGGCACACAAGCGCGGTACGGTGCACACAAGTCGCCCGCGGACTTCGGACGGTGCAGGTGAGGGTGAAGGCGAAGTCCAGCCTTGGGCCCCTGAAGGGCGCGACGCCTTAGTTGCGCACGACGGAGACAACCTTACCCGTGTTCAGATGTGCCCAGCGGCGTTCCAGGAGTCGTCGGTTGGTCGTGGATGCCGTCGGGGGTCTCCAGAGCTATGGTCTTCTGTAGCCCACAAAGGTATATATAGTGGGTGGGGAGGCGAAAGGAGGGAAGGAGAAGAGACGAGGAAGGCCTCTCATCCTCTCTCCTTGCGCATCCCTTATGTTGCATTGATGCCACATTCGCAACTCCCGTTCTAGTCATCAGGCTCGCTGGCGCGCTCAGGGGCAACAAACTTCGGCATTATGTTTGCGCAGGGCAAAAAGAGCAGGGGGAGCATGGGAGAGAAGGCGAAGCATGACATCACTACCTCAATTCTGCTCCCGCCCCCATCTTGCTCACCCTCCGCCTCCTCCCTCCCTCCCTCCCTCCCTCCCCCCAGCCTCACACCCCTCCTCCTCCTCCTCCTCCTCCTCCTCCTCCTCCTCCATCTCCTTCCTCGCTGCGGCCACAACCACGACGTCCGCGACCGTGACCATCAGTACGACGACGACAAGGACGACGGACCACGGACGACGGACTACGACGACGACGACGACGACGACCACGACGACGGACTATGACGGCGACGACGACCATGACGACGACCACGACCACGACGACCACCACCACCACGACGACGACCACCACCACGACGACCACCAGCACCACCACCACGAAGGCCACGAAGACCACGGCGACCACGACGACCACGACGGCCGCGACGACCATGACCACGAGGGCGGCGAGCAGCCGCGAGGGGAGGCCGCGCGTCCAGGTCGCCGGCGGCCCGCCCCGCCGCGCCCGACATCGCGCTCCAGAGCGCGCGAGGGCGCCCGCGAGGGCGCGGCGGGCGGCGGGGCGCGTGGGCCCGCGGACAGGAGCGGGAGGGGGGGATGGGGGGAGGAGCGACGGCGGCCTGGGGAGGGGGAGGAGGAGGAGGAGGAGGAGGAGGAGGAGGAGGAGGAGGAGGAGGAGGAGGAGGAGGAGGAGGAGGAGGAGGAGGAGGAGGGAGAGATGAGGAGAAGGAGCTCCTCCTTCCCCTCCTCCTTCCCTCCCTTCGGTCTGTCTGTTACTCCTGCCGTTTGCTGACATCCCCGCCAGCCGGCGACTCCTGGAGCGGTGCTCCAGGAGCCGCGTGGCTTTAGCTTTAGTTTGATCACCCTCCCCAGGGCCGACCTGCCCGACATCGCGCTCAGAGCGCGCGAGGCCCTCGCGAGGGCGAGGCCCGACCCGAAGTCCCAAATTTCGGCTTGGGGGGGTACGGGCTTCACATGTGCGTTCCGCCTGCTCCATGGCGCCTGCCCCCCCCCCGGGGCCTGGAATGAAATCGGGGCCTTCGGGCTGGGTTGGGGTGGTTTGGTGGGTGGGCGGGGCAGGGCGCCGCGCGGGGCCATTGGCCAGGAGAAGGAGGGAGAGAGGGGAGGAGCGCTGTCCAAGCTTGGTCGCGAGCCTGCCCGCTTTCAAAGCAGTGGTGGCCGCTCGTCCAGCCGTTTAGCCCAGCACGAAGTATACGTGCGGGGCTCAGCCCGCCATCTTAGCTCGTTCGGCTTCTCGGCACGGGAGGTGGCGGAAGTAGCCCCGATCAAAGGGGAAGCGCCACCCACCCGTGCCTCAGCGGCGGAGAGACCGTTCGCCCTTCGGCTTGGTCGAGGAAAGGAGGGAAGGGGAGAGAAGGCGACAAGGCCCGACAAACCACCGCGTGAAGATCCAAACTGGCAACCTCACGCGATCGAGAAGGCTCTGCGCGCTGCCTGGGTGTACGTGCCCAGCCTCGAGAACAGGGAGAGGAGATGCTCCTGCTCCTCTCACCCCTCCTCCTGCCCCTGTTCCTCTCATCCCTCCTCCTCCTCTTTCTCCTGCTCCTCCTCCTCCTCTTCACCCTTCTTTTCTTCCTCTCCCTCCTCCTCCTCCTCCTCCTCCTCCTCCTCCTCTTCCTCCTCCTCCTCTTAGTTATATTAGTATTCGCAGTCGTATTCTTATAATTATGGGTACGACTAGCATTAATAGTTTTGCTGGTCGTATCATTCGTCTTATGTTCAGCACTATGAATATGTTATGAGGATTATTGGATTGTAATTTTAAGAATACTACTATTAGTCTTACTCTTCTTATTGTTTGTATTACTACCCTCAGTCGTACTTTCAACATTCCTCTTATTATTAATTGTATAAGTATTATTCCTCTTCCTCTTCCTCTTCCTCCTCCTCCTCCTCCTCCTCCTCTCAATCCCCATCCTCGTCCTCAGCCTGCGCATCGTGCCTCGCCCCGACATCCTCACCATCCAGCTCGAACTTTCACAACTGCCTCATTAATACCATCGCAGTCGTTGTCATCGCAGTCGTTGTCACCACCGTCGTCGCCCGAATGCGTTCGAATCAGCATCGCCATCATAATCGTCATCGTCATCGTCATCACCAGCATCGTCATCAGCATCATCATCATCAGCATCAGCATCAGCAGCATCATCAACATGAGCATCGGCATCACCAGCATTAGCATCATCATCATCATCATAATCATCATCATCATCAGCATCATCATCCATATCATCACCATCATCAGTATCAGCATCGTCATCATCGCCATCATCAACAGCAGCATCAGCATCAGCATCAGCAGCAGCATCATCATCAGCAGCAGTATCAGCATCATCATCGTCATCATCAGCAGCATCATCAGCATCATCGTCATGGACATCATCATCATCATCATTAGCAGCATCACCACCGCCACCATCATCATCATCATCATCATCATCATCAGCATCAGCATCAGCATCGTCATCAGCATCATCATCACCATCATCACCACCACAATTATCATCATCATCTCCACCACCACCACCATCATCATCATCATCATCATCATCATCATCAGCACCATCATCACCATTAACGCCCCTCGTCTTCATTCACGCAATCGGCATCCCCGACCTCATCCGCATCACCATCCGTTGCATCGGTCCTCTCTCACCCCCATTCCTTTCTCGCACTCGCTCGTGCCCCGCTCCTCCGTCTACGTATCCCCCCTCGCATCCTCCTCATCCGTCTCACCACCACAACCATCATCAACAACATCAACAGCATCATGACCATCACCGCCATGGGTAGATTCAAAACGATGATACGGGTGAAAATAACACAAGAAAATGCGAATACACTTAATCATACAACTAACAATAATAACAACATAAACAGCACTATGGATAAATATTATCACCATCATCATCAGCATATCAAGGTCATCACCATCATCATCATCATCATCGACAGCATCGTCATCATCAGCAGCATCAGCATCATCATAGCCATCATCATCATGATCATCGTCATCATCAGCATCACCATCATCATCAGCAGCATCGCCACAGCATCACAATCAGCATCAGATTACCAGCATCATCATCCACATCATCATCACCATCACCACCACCACCATCATCATCATCATCATCATCATCGGCATCGCCAGCATCACCATCATCATCATCATCAGCAACATCATCATCACCGCCCCCCGTCCTCATTATCACAATCGTCATCCCTGTCCGCATCCGCAACATCATCGTTTGCGTCGGCCCTCTCTCATCACCCTCCTTACTCACACTGTTTCGTGTGTCCCGCTCCTCCGTCTACGTATCCCCCCTCTCATCCTCCTCACCCGTCTCACCACCACCACCATCATCAGCAGCACCAGCAGCAACATGACCATTACCGCCATGGGCACAATCAAAATAGTCATAATAAGAATAATAAGCATTAGCATCATCATCATCATCATCATCATCATCATCATCATCATCATCATCATCATAATCAGCATCATCGTCGTCGTCATCATCATCAGCATCATCGTCATCGTCATCACCATCATCATCCTGCTCCTCACCACCACCACCACCACCATCACCATCGTCATCAGCATCAGCAGCACCATCATCAGCAACAGCATCACCATCATCCACGATAAGCAGCATTACCATCATCACCAGCATCATAAACATCAGCATCATCATCGTCATGGTCGCCAGCGTCAGCATCAGCATCAGCGTCAGCATCAGCATCAGCCTCAGCCTAACCCTCATCATCCTCGTCATCATACGCATGAGCACCATCATCATGAGCAGCATCATCAGCAGCATCATCAGCAGCAGTATCACCACCATTATCAACAACGTCAGCATCAGCTCCATCATCATCTTCATCATCAGAAGCATCACCATTATCATCAGCATCATCAACCTCGTCATCGTAATCAGCATCATTATCAGCAGCAGCGTCATCATCATCAGCATCATCATCATCAGCATCGCCATCATCAGCAACATCATCAGCATCATCAGCATCCGTTTCCTCATCCTCATCCTCATCCTCATCCACGTTCTCATCCTCATGATCATCCTCATCATCATCCCCATCCTCAGCCTCAGCCTCGCAATCACCATCATCAGCAGCATCAGCATCAGCATCAGCAGCATACGTATAGTCATTATCATTAGCATCAACATCATCGGCATCATCAGCATCGCATGATAAACGACATCACCATCATCAACAACAGCAGTACCGACAAGAATAGCATCATCATCACAATCCCAATCATCAGCAGCAGCGTCGTCGTCATCATCATGATCACAATGATCATCATGATCATCACCATCATCAGCATCATCATCATCGTCATCGGCATCGTCATCGTCACCACCACCATCATAAGTATCATCATCATCACCATCATCATCATCATCAGTATCCTGCCCCTCCCTCATCAGCCGCATCCTCATCCTCATGTTCATATTCAGCATCATCAGCATCAGTATAGCCATCATCATAATATCCATCATCATCAAAACCATCACCAGCACCAACATAACCACCATCAGCATCAGCATCAGCATCGATATCATCATCAACAGCATCATGTTCAGCATCA
Source organism: Prorocentrum cordatum (assembly GCA_963575745.1). Taxonomy (NCBI): domain Eukaryota; class Dinophyceae; order Prorocentrales; family Prorocentraceae; genus Prorocentrum; species Prorocentrum cordatum. The sequence continues at coordinate 63,670 of CAUYUJ010004118.1, read as the reverse complement.
TCATTACCACCATCCTCATCATCATCGTCAGCATCATCATCTGTATCAATACCCTTATTATCACCATCGTCATCATCATCACCATCATCATCATCTCCATCATCATTATCATCATCATCAACAGCATCATCATCATCATCATCATCATCATCATCATCATCATCATCATCATCATCATCATCATCATCATCATCATCATCATAATCATCATCACCATTCCCCTCCCTTCCCCTCCGATGGTTACCCCTCATCACCAGCCCGTTCCCGGCTACCTCAAACTCGTCCCCAACCTCTCCTGGAACGCCCTCTGATTGTGATTCCGAGCCGGAACCTGCCAGGAGGCCCAGAAGAGGAGCGTGAGCAGGAGAAAGAGGGCAGAGGGAGGAGGGAGGAGGAGGGAGGGTGGTGGAGGAGGGAGGGAGGATGGAGGGAGGAGGGAGGGAGGAGGGAGGTACGAGCGAGCGAGCAAGCATACATCAGGGCAGTCGAGGAGACGATAACACAGCGTGGATGGAGACGGCAAAGGTGTAGACAGAGATGCCCACCCCTCCATCTACGAAAATGGTAGCGATGGGGGGGTCTCGCAGGTACTGGGGAAACCGAAAGGAGCCGATACTGCTACTCCCTGGACCTCTCCTGGGGTGCGTTCTGACCAAGATTTCAAGGCGACTCCCAGGAGGCCTAATAGCGGGAAAATGGGCGAAGGGTAGCGGTATCGGTACCTTTTCCTCCTCTGAGGTACACCTCGCAACCACGAATCTGCACCAATTTACGGCGGGAGATTCTGACAGGTACGCCTCGCGACCATCACTCCAGACAATCATGCCGCAAGGCGCGCTGTGTGCCAGGCGGTGCCGCCCAGCCAAAGACACCGTGCATAGAATGAGGCCGAGTGCAGATGACATGCAACAGTGCAGGCCAGGCATATTGCAGCTGTAGGAGGCCACATGCGAACCCTACCCCACCTCCCTCCTTAGAAGTCGTGGGGTGGTGGGATGGGGTTCGCATGTGGCCTCCTACAGCTGAGAGCACAAGAAACGATGCACTACCAATGCAGCAGAGGAGCGCAAGAGAACGTCACACGCAGCCTCCCGCCCTCCTCCCTCAGGTGCGACGGGGGCGCCACCGTCACAGGAGGACCCCCATTCACACCAGGTGTCCGCGACCTTT
>CAUYUJ010004118.1:0-57500 GCA_963575745.1 Prorocentrum cordatum | reverse complement strand
CACAATCCACGACGGCGACCTCAGCATAAGCACGTCATCATCATCAACATCATCATCATCAAGAGCAGAAACAGCATGGTCAGCATCATCAGCACGAGCATCATCATGATCGTCATCATCATTAGCATCATCATCAGCAGCTGCAGCAGCAGCAATCGCAGCAGCAGCGGCATCAGCATCAGCATCACCTCCATCAGCATACCCATCATCACCAGCATCACCATCATCATCACCATCTCCGGCAATATCATAATCATAAGAATAAGCAACATCAGCATAATCGTAATCAGCACATCACCATCACCACCACCATCATCATCATCATCATCATCGTCATCATCATCATCATGATCATCAGCATCATCAGAAGCATCATCATCGTCATCATCGTCATCATCACCATCACCATCACCATCACCATCACTATCGCCATCATCCTCAACATCATCAGAATCACCATCGGCATCAGTAGCATAATCTTCATCATCCTCGTCACGATCAGCACCACCGTCATTATATCATCATTAGCATCATCATCGTCAACTTCAACATCGTCACCATCACCATCATCATCATCATCATCATCATCATCACCATCATCATCATCATAATCATCGTCACCGGCACGTCATACTCATCATCATCAGCAGCATGATCAGCATCATCATCGTCATCATCAGCACACCAACAACAACACCCCATTGTACATCAACAACATCAGCATCATCATTATGGCCAGAATCGCACACACCGTCGTCCTTGTCATCCTCACTATGCCTCGAATCCCCATCCGCAGTTTCACCATCATAATCATCACATGATGATGATCATCATCAGCATCCTTGTCAGCATCATCAGAATCATCGTCATCACCATCACCATCACCATCATCACCATCATCATCATCATCATCATCGTCGTCGTCATCATCATCATCATCATCAGCATCATCATCATCCTCATCATCATCATCATAATCAGCATCATCAACGTAATCGTCACAATCGTCATCGTAGTCACCATGATCATCACGGCCGTCATAAGCATCGACATCCTCAACTCATCAGAGTCATCATTGTCATCGGCATTGCCATCAATCCTCACTCTCGTCAGCACGAACATCATCACCACCACCGTCATCATCACCAAGAGCAGAGTACTCATAACCATTCTCATCGTCATCGGAAGCAAAGTTTCCACCAGCCCTTTAGGGCGTGAGAGGTTTAGGGTTATGTCGGGCGTGTCCCCCTACAGGGGGATTGTCGACGGAAATAAATACTCAAAAAATACACCAAAAAGGTCAAAAAATATTCAAAAAATAGCACCCATACTATTTTTGGACTATTTTTTATTATGTTTGGAATACTTTTTTATTTTTCGTCGAAAATCCCCCTGTAGGGGGGCAGGCCCGACTTACGTTTAGGGAGTCTTCTATTCCAACCTCCTTATCTTCCCCCTCCAGGAGGGGCTTATCACTGTTCCCTAACAAGAATCACCCCCTCGCCCAGGCGACCGGCAGCCAACCAGGACCAAAGACACCCCCCCAAACACGATCCCCGTCAAAAGACCATCCTAAATACACTTCGGGGCAACTTCTTAGGCCATGCTCGTAGGCCACGCGAGCACTTTGTATTGTTTTTTGACCGGGACGGCGGGAAGGTATCATACTGCCTGCTGTGCGCAGAACCACCATCCGTGTCAACAAACAATCAGACATGTACTTCGCGGCTAAATCTGGATCACGTGCGACCGCCCCGCGGTAACGTTGCATTGGTTCTTGAAAACGACGGCGGGGGTGCTGGCATATTACCTGCTGCGTGCAGGCCCACCAGACCATGATGGCCACCCCGTCGCGATTGTGCACTGGTTTTCGGAAAGGAGGATGGGGGCCGACATGCTCCCCGATGTGTGCTGTCACGTGCGCGGGCGCACGTGGCACACTCTGCGCGTGCCCCGAACGTGGCGCGGTTGGAGCATGCGGCACACATGGTGCACGTGGTGCACGTGGCGCATCTGGCGCGCCAGGCGCGGCGGGCTCCAGGGGTGCCTGGGTGCACCTGGCGCACGTGGCGGGCCTGGCACGCGTGGCGCACCTCGCTCCAGCATCGCGCACATGGGGTCTGCTGTTGGTTCCCAGCAGTTGTCCATCCATAGACTACCGCTGAACAAGCTGAGGCTCGGGTGCTATTTATGTGTTGGGAGGGCGGTGAGGAGAATGGACTTCACTCGAAGCGCTCGCTTAAACAGTAGTCCAGATCCAGATACGCGGAAGTTCTACGAACAAAGAGTGGGCTCCGAGGAAACGTCAAGGGCCCAATCCAGATTCTTGGTTCGCTGGAACGGAATCTAAGAGTCCATGACAGTTGATGCGCTTCCTGAAGATGTCTGATGGGTGCACGCCACCGCTGGCGACGTGACGCCAAGACGGTGGGAACTCTGGAGTGGTTCGAGGTGCGAGTGGAGCTGCACGCCCGCAGCATGCCCGAGTAGGGGCGACAGGGTGCTTCGGCCTGCATCGTCTCCTTGCGTCCATGCTGGCTGCCAGCTCGCACGCGGCTCCCAAGGGCGGGCTCCTGAGACTGGCACCACACACACACACACTGGGGAGGTCCAAAGTGATCAAAAGGTGAAGCCTGGGTTTGGGGGGATTGCCGGCCGCGACCCCTTGAAAGCCTCCCTGGGGCGCGGGAGAACCACCTTGAGCCCCCCCCCCCCCTTGGGCCCCTTGGGAATGAGAGGGAGGGGCTATGGAGAGACGGGGCGTGGGGGAGGGATGATGAGATGCTGAAGTTTGTCTAACCCGCGGGGAGGAGGAGAAGGGGAGAGAGATGACGGCAGGCGAACGGGAGAGGGGCGGAGAGCGGCGGCCGCGGCCGCCCGAGCGAGCGACGCGCGCGCGCGCTTTCGAGCGCCAGCGCGACGGGTCGCGCGAGCCCCGCGGGGCGGGGCCGCGGGGCCGCCGCGGGGCATCGCCTCGCGGGGCGGGGCCGTGGGGCGACAGCGGGAGAGGGAGGAACCCGAGAAAGGTGTGACAATCGTTCGGTCCGTGCCCTCCCGGCCCCCCCCCCCCCGCGAGAGTGGGTTCCGTTCCCGTGCCCCCCCCCGACGAGGGTAAGGATACGGGATACGGTAACGATTGGATGCTCAAGATTCTGGGGCATCCCACGGGGGGGGAGGGGAGGGTGGATGGAGGAGGGAACCGAACAACTCGGTGGCGGCGGCAGCAGCGCAGAGAGACGGGTCGTGCCCCACCGCCCCCATTGGGATAGGATCGGGGCCCTCGGGGGCTTGGCTAACTAACACATCGGGCATCTCCCAAGAGGAACGGATGTGAGACGGACGATCCGGCAACGGCAACGGACAACAGCGCCCCTTCCTTCCATCCACGTTCCTTCTTCCCGTCTCGCCACCTCACCACGGGCTCCGAGCTACCTCCTCCCCTCATCCCCCCCCCGCTGGACCATCGGAGGAATCTGCAATCTTTTTCGCGGCATCGCGCGAAAAATGGGACCCTGGGACCCTGGTCGGATCAACGTTACGTTCGCAGGTCGGGGGGGAAGGGGTCGGAGGGCGTGATGGGGAGGAGGGGGGAGCAGGCGGGGTAGCGAGCTGAGCAGGAGGGAGAAAGGACGGGGGCGCAGGAAGAGGATGAGCAGGAGGAGAAAGACGAGCACGAATGATGAAGAGGAAGGCGATGAGGTGAGGAGAGAACGAGGCCTTGGCAGGTGCGCGCAGCGTCGGCGCGCACACTGGTTATTGACACCTCGTTGATCGGTCAACCTTGAACCGATCGCGGCCACGGTCCGGCCACGGTCGTTCAATGGTGGGTCCCATGGCAGTCCATCGGTGCGCCCGCGTCGCAGAATTCAACCTTGAATGTTGAACGCCTTCGCTGGCGCCGCGCGCCACCGCCGCATGAATCCCGCATGAACCTACCCTACGCCGAACTGGGAATTCGTCAAGGGCGACTGGGCAGATGATATGATGATGTGGCGAATGGGCGACTGGGCGAATGGAGGGCGGCGCTGCTGGTGCGTCATGGCGCTGTGCCTCACACGCGTCTGTCGCGCGGGAGGTACTACTTGCAATTCCACTTATATAAACGGGGCCTGGCTGCGGCACGGCTCAAGCAGCAAAAGTGGCCAAGAGTCTGGGATGAGCGCGTGAGCGCTCGCAGAAGAGGGGTCGGCTAGCGCCAGTCCCTGGGGAGGCTCGATGGCCTCAAGAGCACCCTGTACAGGCCCAGATGGCCCGAAGGGCGCCGAATTGGGAGAAGAGCAGGGGGCTCCGCGTCTGTTAGGGGGCATTTATTTTTGCCCTGGAGCTTTCTGGTGAAAGCGAGGTGATGGGAGGAAGGGACCGCGAAGGATGATGAGGGGGAGCGGGAGGAGAAGGTTACCAGCGTTGGTGTCGTTGCTGATGTGAGTTACTACATAGTTTGAAGGACAGGACGCGCGAGCGAACGTGAAACTATGCCACCAAACTTCGCGCACCATGCCCCACGATGCGCGACGCTCGCGCCCTCTCGCCATCCCCTTCGAGTCCTTGGAGTAGGGCGACCACTGACCCCCATACCACGCCGCGCGAAACGCGGTGATTACCTTCGCGCCCCCGTTGATGGCCTAGAGAACGCGTGAAGCATGTGTGTTATCGCCCAGACGTGAGGGGCCAACTGCATCGCATGATTGGTTGATGTTGTCCCGCCCCATTCCCATCCTTGCCCTATCCCATCCCACCATCCCATATCTACAGACCACTCGCTGGATCACATGAAGATGTGAGCGAGCTCGGCCTTGTCCTTCTTATCCACCGGCTCGTCGTCTACATTGGGCTCATCAGCTCCCGCAGCCCGAGGGTCCGACTTCATCGCACTCTCGAGGGCATTCACGATGGCAACCCGTGGGGCAGGCGCAGGGTCCTGAGCCGCGGCCTCGTCCTCCCCAGGCCGCAACATCACGGCGTCGTAGCACGACTTGCCGCGTGAGAGCATGAACAGGCTGCCAGACTCGGGGGCGCCAACATTGTCCGTGTCCGGGTGAAAGTAGCAGAGGCGCAAATTCACGCTGATCGGCGGCGGGGTCGACGAGGCAGGGGCCGCTGGTGCTGTCGCGGCCGGGACCTCCTCGGACTGGGCCTCAGCCTGCGGCGAGGCCGGTGGTGGGGTGCCTGGGGCCTGCAGCGCGTCCCACGCCGTGGCCGACGTGGCCCACTGATGTCCAGGGGCGGCCGATGGGTTGTGGTACACGACGACAGTCTCACTCTCCAGCTGCATGGTGGCCTTCTCATCTTTCTCCACGGGCAACGCATATGCCACGACGACGGAATCAGAAGCCAGCCGCTCGAACCCTTGACCTTAGGGGAAGAGCTGAGTAGATGAGTAGATGGGCGAAGAAACATATCAGGTGGCTAGAGTAAGATGACGAGGAGGAGGAGGAGGAGGAGAACGAGGAGTAGGAGGAGGAGGAGGAGGAGGAGGAGGAGGAGAAGAAGAGGGGGCACGGCGAGGGAGGGGGAAAGGATGGGGACGGAGGTCGGAGGAGGGGCGATCCCCATGAAGAAACGCATCACCTCTGGGAGCGGAGAAGCGACGATTCGCTGCTCCGCTTCCAGCGGGCTCTCCATGGACATCGCGAGTGCTCCGCCCGCAGGCAAGCAGGCTATTCGAGCGTTCGGAAGACATCCCGAAACAACGCCAACACCCCAAAGCACATGCAGGTGGCATACCCATGCCCACCTGATACGTAGAAGTCCACCCCATAGATCCGAGTGAGCCACGTGCACAATTTCGGAGTCCGCACAGTCGTGACGTGGCCCGCCAAGTACAGCTTGAGCGAACGATCTGGAGCACCCACGGTGGCCACGGACAGCTTCTTCGCGATTGGCAGAACCTGGACGTCACGGCAGCCCTTCCGGGGGCAAATGGAACAGCGCCAGGCCAGAAAAGGGTGTCGCCGATCACCGAGGATATCGATTGCAATCCAATGGATTGCACTCGAAATGCACGGCGTCACGTCACCCTCGCAAGTCCCGCACTGCACTATCGCCCACCGCTCACCTCGCCCTCGTCCATGAAGGAGTTGGCAAATATGCTGTCCACAGTCTTCTGGAGGAACGTCTTGGCCTCTTTGAGGGCGAACATTTTGGTGAGCCCGTCAATATGCGGCACTGGATAAGACGAGACTCCAAACCCTGAGGGAACTTCGAACAGCTCCTCGAGCGTGGCAGTAGGCGTCGGCGGCATTGCGGTCGCGACCAACGACTGCACTGAGATGCCCGTCGGCTCCTCCCCCCCCGCCGCATCCACCTCTGAGACCGATCAGATCCGAAGGTCCGAAGTCATTAACCCGACTTAACGTCCGCGAGTCGGGCGAATTCACTTCGGACCTGCGAACTGAACTCAAAAAGGTCTGGTCTTCCAACTTACTTCGGCCGAAGTGGACTGGAGGACCGGCAGATTTTGGGGTTGCCTGCTTCGGGAAGTAGGCGACGCGACTTGCCGGCTGTCTCTCACCGCTGACCAGAATATGTTTGGGGAGTAGTCGAAGCGAAAGCACCCGCGATCCGAACGTGAACCATATCAAATTGTAGTTTGACTCAGCCCCCCCAACCCCTTAGCAGGTTACCCAAACATCGCAACCTCAGCGCCGACTGGACGAGCGCCGCCAGCTCCCGCTTGCACAGGTGGAGGTCCGACTGGAAGCTCACTCTTGACGGCAACGGGAGTCGGAGTCTGGACTGACACGTGCTCTGGTTGCTTCGTCTGCTCCGACAGCAAGTCGCCGATCTTCTGTGTCAAGGCCTCGGACGACGTCGCCGCTGCCAAGGCGATCTGCGTCCACAGGGACTTCCAGCTCTCTGGCGACGAGGCATGCGCATCCATGGGGGCAATGACATCCACCGATGCTGACTCAACAAGACGGCCACAAAGAGAAGAGGACGACACGAGTTTCAACAGCTCGAGGGTGTACTTAGTTCGGATGCTCATGAACTCTTGGAGGTGGGCAGGGTCCTTGAACGATGACGAGGCCGCCTCTGGAATCGTCCCCTTCTCGGCCACGGTCTTCGATACCTGCAACAAGGTAGCGCACCATGAAAACTTGAAGACCCCGCCGATGTGTTTCGAGATGCAGCCGAATACGACGTCCGCGTGCTCACCATCTGGTTTCTTGCAGAGATCCCCCCACGTCTTGGAATCATTCAGCACCGCCTTGAGTAGCGTAGTGAATGCGCTCTGCGCCTGGACGGGCAGCGACATGTCGTTCTCGCGAAGGAAGGCCACCACATCGCCGAGGCAAGAAGCATCAGCCGCATCAGCAAGCGAGCTGGAGTCGTGCGAAGCCGCCGCACTGGTCTGCTCCGAACCTCGGGGGCCACGCGCAGCGGCGTCGAATGAGCAACAGAAGAAAATGAGCCTCATGGGGGGTTGGCGGCTATTGGCTCTAAGTCTTACAGACGCGCATCGAATCCAAGTGGGGCTCATTATCTTCAGTGTCTCTCCACCCCCCTCCTTCACCGTTCACCTCCTCCACCCGCCCCAGCTGGTGAAGCAGAACCACCAGATGAGGCAGTGAGCAATTGCTTCGCAAGCTCCATGGCCGTCACCGCCCCCGACGTTGAACCCACCTGCATCACCGTGCCGCACGAGGCCAGCGAGGGCATCATCGCCCCCCCTCGCGCAAGGATGTTCTGGATCTCTCCTCGCAGCTCCGAGTACCTGGTGCGAAGGGACATCCCAGCACCCTCTCCATCCTCCTCCTCCCCCAATCCTCCTACTCTTCATCCTCCTCCTCCGCTGCGCTCCTCCGCCTCATCCCCCTCCCGCCTTGCACGACCCTGGCCGAACTAGTGACAAACATACGGGTCAACAGTCAACAGTGCCAATGTTGATGCGACGCTGCACGCCTGAGCTTTGGGCCTTGCCCTGTCATGCTGTTTCGGTCTCCGGGCCGCGGGCACTTCGCCACCGCCTTGCCGCGGTAGGTCACGGTCTTCTGCCACAAGAAGACAAGAAACACATGCGTGGTGAGATCTCTGAGCATTTGCACGTGGGCCGGAGGAACTCCATCTGTGCCGACGATCTTCAGGGTTGCGTCAACATTGAAGCAATGGTCCTCAAGAACGTTGGTCGACCGCCTGCCAGTGCCTTTCTGGATGCGCTTCGAGGCCACGACCGTCGGGGTGTAGCCTGCCAGTTCTGGGCTCGTGGTCGCCTCCTCGAGCTTCTCCTTGAGCTTCTCGTACTCCTTTGCAAGCCTCTTCGCCGTGGCCTTCGCCTTGGGCAAAGCTTTTTTGTGTTTCGATACCTTGAGTGCTTCCACCTCTTCCTCTGCCTCCGCTGCAGCGACGCGCTTCTCCTCCAACTCTGCCTGCTTGTCGGCGCCTGCCTTCGAGCTCAGCGAGTGTTTGATGGCGGCGAGCTTCTTGAAGGTTTTTGTTTCAGCCATTGGCGTCAACAGCCATTTCATCTTATCCTGCACCTCGTCCCCTGACCTATCAAAGATCCACGGGATAGTCGGAATGGCGGAGGTGGCGGTCGCGTCGTCGCAGTCGACGTCGGTCGTGGTTGGCACGCAGAACTTGAGAGCCTCCTTGCACACAACGGCGATCATCTCCTTCGAAATGGTACAATCATGGATGAGGCCTAACACGCACTTCATATTGATGATGGTGCTCCGGTGGTTCAGCGCTGCATCCGAGAACCTCACTCGCTGGGACCAGAAGCTCGTCACCTCCTCTAACACGCCAAGGTCGCGCAGCTTGTTGTACACGATCTGCGGGTCGCAAATATGGAGCGAGGTCATTGGTCCAATGTCGTGCCCCCCCAGCGTCACCTTTCGGAGATTTCCAGCAGCTGCGCCGCGTCGAGAGCATTGCGGGGGTGCCTGGATCGCCCCGAGCGGTCGCCAGAAACCCGCGGGGGAACCACGGCGTTGGGAGGGGAACAATGGGAGGGCGGCAAAGGAGAAAGGGCGATGGAGGAGGAGGCCTTCGAGTCTTTGAAGTCCTCCTCCGGTGCCCACACCTTCGAGTACAAGTCAGACTTGCAGACCCACTCCCACCAGCACTTGTAGCACTTGGGATCGTCCGACCTGACCGTCTTCACGCTGTGCCAGGTAGCTGCGCAGGGACCCACCGACATCACCTACGCAAGAGGAGGAACGAACGAGGCCCCGCGAGCCTAGACACAGACACACCAAACTAACCAGCCCATGGGCCCATGGGGCCCTGCCGCCCCGCGAGCTTGGACAAAGCAAACAGGCTATGTGTAAAACTCCCAGATTCGAGCACGCTTGCCGTTCCACGGGGTGCCTTGGCGTCTGTGCGTGGCCACGGCAAAATTGGGGCAATTGAATTGTTGGCGCATGCCCAATCACTTTATCTTTGAAGGTCACGCCAATACCCTTGTGATGGTTGTTGTGCTCCTGCAGCAGCACCGTGACAGCGTTCAATGGCATCCTCTGGTGAAACTCGCTGATGCCCGTGAGGCCCTCCTGGACCCGACAACGACTGGACTGGCAACGGCAGGCAAGGTCAGTCTGCAGTCTGCCGCCGTTACCGCCCGGCCTCGAAGCTTCGGCGGAGGGGGCGAAGGAGTTGGCGCACCCACGATGGGAACTGTCCCCGCTGAAACTTCGAGGCCGCCCGCAGAGGAAGGTGACGCCTGCATGCCGAACCCGCCGTCTGATGTATACCGCCCCATCTATCCTTGAGGAGCTCTTGAACGGGCAAAGCATGACCAAACTTTTCGAAGGCCCTGTAGATGCCGTCCGTGCGATTCCCCCACGTGAAAGCGAGCAGGGGATATGATCGGCTGCCGTTTGGGCCCTGCGACCATTGCAACCAGGGCTCCCCAGCGACTCCTCCTACGAGGCCACGTTCAGCGATGCCTGGAAGCGAGGCGCCCTGGGGATATGCCCGTCCCGCCCCGCCCTGGGCCCTTGTATGCACTTAGTAATATTCACGCGTGCTCAGCACATATGCAAACCTGAGACGCGAGACATCTCTGGTCCTCCTGGTCTCGAGGCGCAACTGGGAGCGATGGATTCGACAGTGCACCTATTGTAATTATCCTCGCTGCCGAGCGCTGTGATCTAACCCCCCCCCTCCCTCGCCCGATCCCACCAGGCCCGCTCCCAGGCACCTTTCGCGATATCGGCAATGTTCACTGCCATATCCCGATGGTTATGCGGGTGCTTCTGGATCGTGCGCCGGCGTTCTCCCGCGTCGTCCGTGTAGTACCAGGGATGGGTGGAGCGGTCATCTGGGCCACCTGGGTTCACCTGGGAGGTTAAAGGGCCCGGCAGAACATGGGCACATGTGGAAAAGAGCAGTAGCCCCGTAGTAACAAACATGGATTGGCCATCGGTCCGCCGTTGCGCGCTCACCCGGGCCCCCCAGTAGCAAGTGGCCGACGCGCCCCCAGAAATTGAAGCATTTAAACCATAACCGAAAGCCCAAAGGTCGGAACGGTGGCCAGGAGGACGCTGCACCCATGGGTCGCCACGGCCAATTGCAACGGGGAGGCAGCGGCCGTCGCGGGGGGTGGGGCGAATAAAGAATCATTGCTGAGATGGGTGAGATGGGAATGTTTAAAAAAGTACCCCAAGTGGCAAGTCCAAGTGAAACTACAAGGCTACTGCTACTGGGACCACAGGGCCACCATTGGCCCCAGGAAGTCGCCATGTAGTTCATCCTCAGGACCTTGACCATCTTGGCCGCATGATGCTTTCCGAACTTTTCCTCAACTGACGTGTCTGGCGAAAACAGCCAATCTTCGGCCTTCTGCTGTAGAACATCTGCTGCAGCCTTGAGTTTTTTTGCTTGATTCGACCCAGACCCTCCAGCGTCGAACTCCTTGACTGGGGAAAGCACCTCGTCGCATGGATCGGGAGCGTCGGTGCCGGCCAGCGTGCGCTTGACCGAGCGAGGATCAGGCGGGCTGGACGGCGTCTTCGACCTCAGACGGCGGCGCTTATCATCAACACCATCGCCAGACATGATGTATGGCGAGTCGTCGGATCTGGGAGTCTCGTGATGAGCGGGTGGCTCGTGGGGCGCGAGGCCTGATCGTTCGGTTCAGGCCGAAATAGCTTTGGTCGGCAAGTGCACAGAGCGCGGGCGGCCGCGAACCGACGTCGGAGAGGGGTCGCGGGGCCGCGGGGCCATATATATACATATATATTAACAGCAGATTGACAGGACAGGGCCTCGAAGGTTACCTGGGGCCACGAGGGGCAGGGAACATGAGTGGCGAGGCGAGGACTGAAATAGATGAAAGAAAGAGGCGGCGACGAGGGAGAGGAATGGAGGCGGGGCCCTGGGGGCCATGCTTATACGCGGAGTCTCAGAACCGCGGCGCGCTCGCACCTCCAACTCTATCTGCACAACTACAACTGGGAGATGGAGCGGGCCACTTGGGCCAACGGGAGTGCCAAACGCGACTGCGGGACAATGGGGCAACGAACCGTGACGGGGCGTCGGGGGCGGCCCGTGTCGCCGCGGCTGGATCCATCTCGGAGACGGAGTTCTGGCTCGACATCCTGCGCGCCATCGATCTCTATAGATCCCCCCCCTGCTATTTGGACGACGCCTCCTCGACGCCTCCCTTGCCCCCCGTCGCTTCTGGGCGTCGCCGGCGATGGCAGAGGCCGAGGGTGCGGCCTAGTGGGCCGACGGGCCTCCGCCGCCGTGGCCGCGGGGGCAGCTCAGCTCGCAGCTGCCGCGGCCGCTGGGCGCGCCGCGGGGCGGCGGGGGCGCGGCGCCGCTGCCTGCGGCGCGCGAGGGAAATGAGGGGGATGCGGACGGCGGACTGCGTGGGCGTCGCGAGACACCGGTTATCATATTTCGCGCGCTGATGTGCGACGGTTTCGCACTCCCGCGCTCCATTTGGCCCAGACTGCGACGCGGCGCGAAGCGCAGTTATCGTCGCACCCCCCCCGCGTAAACTACTTAGACCACTTAGACCGACCTCGTCGTTGCTGTCGCCGCCCCACTCCGTCCGCCATCCGCAGCACTGGCATTCGCGGGGCGAACATAATCCATATTCCATCTTGTCTTACCCCACAAGCGGTCACGCAAGGAGGAGGCAGTGAGTAGGTGGAGTAGGCGTGAACGCGCGGGGGGGAGGCAGGGCGCGGCCTGGCAGACGCACAGACGCATGCCTTAGAGCTTCAGGGCCCGGCCCAATGACCAGGTTCGAGATTAGTTGCGGGCTGCCACCGACCAAACCAACCGACTCGGGCATGCGGGCGAGAGTAGGTGCGGAGGGGGGGCATAAGCAGAGCAGACCATCAATGGAGTGCGCATCGGTAGGTTAGCGGCTACAGTCCGGGACTGCGCTACAACAAGCGGCCGCCAGTCGCGATCTCGACTCCAGTCAGGCCCCAAGTGTGACGCATCCCATCTGAACTCCACTGGACTCCACTTGTCTCAATCGGGACGCGCGGCGGGGATGAGAATGGTTGGGTGGGTGGCGCGGAGCAGGAGGCATGACACAGGCACAGGGCGAGGAAACGAGCGAAGGAGGGACAAGGGATCGGGATCAGGGTAAGCGAAGAGCGAAGGGGATGGAAGAGAACAGGATGAAACGGGGACTGACTGCTCTCCTCCTCGCCAACATACATGTGATCATATTTCCCTCTGCATCATGATCATGATCACCATCCTGCCACATCTCGCCATTATTTCAAGCTCCAGCTCCGTGGTAGAGGTAGACTCTGCGGTCGTGCTGTTCCGAGGTGAACGTCCGGTAACCCACCTTCCCCTGTCTCGCCCCCCCCCTCCTCCTTCCTCATCCGCCGACGCGGGCCGTCAGCTCAGATCTGGCCGCTCGGACGCTGTGGAGTCCTCGGGCTTTCCCAAAGCCCGAGGCCTCCGCTTTGCGATGGGAGTCGAAAGCCTGGCTTTCGACTCCCATCGCACATGGCTCGCGGCGGCCTTGGTTGCGCGATTCTGCGCCAAGGAGGCGAACGTGGTCTCGATGGCCCTGAGCTGAGAGACCGTCTCCTGGATCTGCTTACTCTCGACCTCGGTGCAGGGCCCCCCCTTCGCATCGCTGTGCAGCTCCGCCATCGAGCACAACGTCAGGTGGATCTCATCTGCAATCTCCTGGCACGGGCTGGGACCGAAGCGAGGACAGCGGCCAGGCGCAACGAAGTGGCGAGGAGGATTCTCCCACGCGGCATGGAAGGGGGCCGCGGCCCACGCAGGGATGGGGGGGGGGCGGAGCAGGAGGCAAGAGGAGGAGGCAAGAGGAGGAGGATGAGGAGGAGGAGGAGGAGGAGGAGGAGGAGGAGGAGGGAGGAGGAGGATGGAGAGGGGGAAGGAGTCGAGGAGCAGCGCTTCCTTGAACGCCATCATCTTCTGAGCGTCCACAAACCCATCGGACCGATCGGAAGGCCCAGTGGAAGGCGGCGCCTGAAAGAGGGGGGGGGAGGGAGGGGGGGGCGGAGAGCGGGAGAAGACGGAGAAGAGGAGCAGGCCAAGGAAGAGAAGGCGGAGGCCGGCCTCTGGCGGCTGGCCATCATCGACCGTCGTGGCCGAGCTAAACATATGCGCCGCCAATGGGCTGGGCCAGGGGCGTGGGGGGCGGGGCGCTTGCTAACCACCTCGAGCAGCGTCGGATGCGGAGTGCCTTGCCGAGGAGGAGGAAGGGGGAGAGGAAAGGTTGGATGAGCAGAAACTAACCTCACGTTGTTTCGCTACTCGGTAACAAGCTGGGTGCAATCGCTAGCTCCTCCTGCAGTTGCCCGCCCCACGATGGCAATTTAGAACGGGAGCAGCTCGAATAGTTCGCGGCTTGCCCGCGCGCGACAAATCGGGGGATGTAGCGGTTGAGCGGCGGAGCGGGCAACCGCAATCCAAAAGATGGCCCGCAATCCGAACCCAGCATCGCACACCCGCGCACCGCGCCCCAAAAGGCGTCTAGGACGCCGACGCCGGGTAGCTGCTCTCAGCGACACCAGAAGCATGAGAGAACTACAACACATGGGGTGACCGTGCCGAATGGATTGAATTCGGTGCGCCCAGCACTGTAAACGCTGGGGGTCTGACGCAGTGCAGACATGGGAATATGCACAGCAAATGGCAGACCGGAAAACAGTTGCACGACCTCGCGCGGATGGGTTGGGCTGATATCTCCCATTCAAATCGGCGAGCCACGCAACACGACAAAAATGTGGCCCGGAGTTCTGCGGCCGCCTGCTCAGTCACTGGACTCACTGCCGCATGAGTCCTCAACCTCAGCCGCCGCCTCCTCACCGGCCGCACCGTCGTTGCCCTCCTCCCCGTCGCTAATCTCGATCACCGCGACGTCGAGGACAAGCGGGGTCTTCGGCATTTGGTGGCTGATGTTCAGAGGCCGTGCTACCAATGAAAAGAACTGCGCGGCATGGGTCAACCTGAGCACGCACCACCTGGCTGGGGCGCCGGGTCTAACGCTCGCACATGCGTCGCACATATCATATCGACAATGAGTCGTTGAGAGGTTCGCTCGGATGTCTCGGATCGGCGCTTGGCCCCCCATCCCTGGCGCGCGGGGCGCGCCGGGGGCGGCGCCGGCGGCGCCGCCCGATGAGCCAAGGCGTGGCCCAGCGCCGATCCAGGACATTCGCGCGGATCTCCGAGAGCAGTGCGCGCAGCGCGCGCCGAAGTCGGCAATTCGCCGTCGAACCCCCAAGGATCCCCCAGCAAACCGATGGATGGGGCCAGGTTGCACCGAGTGTTCCAGGAAGCCCACCTGAACATGATGACAGCGCCCATGACGCACACATTCATCGTGTTCCCCGCCTGCTTAACCATCTCAGCACGCGCTCGAGGGGGGTTCCTGGGCGACAACGCATTGCCGGGGTTCTGGCCCTCTGGGGGGCCTCGTTTTGCCTCGGAAGGAGCCGCTGACCAAAAAAAGCGCCGTGAGACATCTTAGGGGTCGGGAGGGGGAGGGGCGAACCGGCGCGGTTCGTGCTCGGTGTCGTACCCATTGAGTCCTCGGCTGGAGGAAGCTGCACTGGTCCGCGCCGTACATCCACGCGAACGTCGGGAAGCCTTGCGATGCCAGAAGCTCCCGCGGAGTCAACCACCTGTTCATGCCACCTGCCACGTCGTCGCCCCAGATCAGGCTGGAATTTCTGATCAGGCACGGCAGCGCCGTTCGCGATCCCGCATGACTGCGGCCTTGCTTGCCCAGCCAAGAAATTCACCGGGGGAGGTGGGCGAGGTGGACACCGTTTGGATGTGCCGAGGATGACGGGAGGGGAAGCGGTGGGGGAGGGGGGGTTCGAGGTGCAACGGTTGGGCGTGGGGGCGGGCCCAGATGAGAGCGAGGGTGGCCGTTCTGGCATAGAATGGGGAGGAAGATGGGAGGAGTCAGGGGGCGGGTTAACCTCTTCGGGAGTCCGTCCATGTTCCGTTCTCATGATCAGCCACGCGAGCCCTCTGAGGATCGCGCGTCTGTTCCTCTGGCGAAACTGCGCGAGCTTCGGAGAGCTCGAAGAGCTGGGGAGCGTCGGCGCCAGCAGCCTGGAGGCATGGACTACGGCATTGGCCGTCGGAGAGCCGAGGAGACAAAGGGGGGGCGGGTAGGAGAGAAAAGACATTATACAGAGAGGGGGAATGTGGAGGAGGACGGACCAGCGTCACAGAGCGGGGAAAAGAGGGAGTGGTGTTGTCCCACCCGACGCCTGTCGCAGGATTCTGGTGCAACGACCAGGGCTTGCCCCCGTAGCGAGCACGGTACTCCGACAGCGTCCCCACCTCGAACGCCAAGAGGAGCTTCTCGAACGTTTCGGAGGCACCAGCGTCGAACCGTGCCATCGCAACGTCGAGTTCGGCCGCTTGCTCACTCTTGGACAGATTTCGGTCTTGCTTGAGCTTCCTAGCAAGGGCCCACCTCAGCTCATCCTTCAACGAGTCGGCGTCATCCACGAAGAACGCTTTCCATGTTAGGCTGGTTGTCCGTTCCAGCGCACGTGTGAAGCTCGTCAAAGAACACCTCGTAGCAGCAACTTTGAACTTGTGCGTCAGCACCACAAATTTCCTTGTGCGCATCGCAGGGAAACCATAGCTCGTACTCTGTAAAACAACATCTTCCACATCGTACCATTTGCCCAAGAGGTGCGTGAGAAATCCGGTGGAGAAGCCCTTGACATTCTCCTGCACAATCACGGGTTCTTGCAAGCGAATGCGCAACCCAACCCAGATCAGAAAATATAAGGTGGTATTGCCGTCCAATCCTCCCATCTGGTGTCCCATTTTGGATTCATCAGTACACGGCGTTCCTGCGATATGGGCGTGTGCGGACTTGAGGAAACACGTGCGACCGTGAACGCAGCAGTGCGCCGCATTCTTCACAGCAAAGCCGGCGAGCACCGTTGGACACAGAGCGTCGTAGACGCCGACTCCTCCCACGGCGGCATTCTGGTTCGTCTTGCTGTTCTTGGAGTTATGCCTTGCAGCCTTCCCAACGCTTAAGAGCCAGGGCTGGATCGCATCAGCTCCGAATTCCACGATATTGCTGAACAGGCATTGCGGTCCATGGGGGGCCGCCATCAGCTCGGCCTTACAGGCAGCATCGTACTCTATGGCGTGGATGTGGGAGGCGCGAGGCACAGGAATAGACTCTCCACATTTTGCCTTGATGAGGTCCGCAACTGCCTGCCCCATCAACGAGTACGCCGTGCCTGGAGCGTCAATGCCAGAAAAAGCAGTGCTGAGGGTGTCGTTCTCGATGACCTGGGGGGAGGGGGTCCAGAGCGGAAGCCGAAACATGCTCACAGATCAGCCTGGACCTGGACCGCTTGTGTTGGTGCGATTGACCCAAACCGACCTGTCTCAATGAGTAGAGCGCGTCGGCACTGCAGGACGAATCGGGGAAGTGCGTCTCCCGCTTGTCATTCGCGACACGCATGACGTGCCACAGTGGCCACTCGGACACCTCCTTGAGGGAACGTGTTGTCGAGTGATCTGGGGGCGACAAAGTGGCCGCAGCTGCGCAGCATGCACCCCCGGGATCTGGTCTAAACCCACCTCGCCCTGACACATTCCCCTATCACTGGTCACCGTCCTACTCCTCCCATCTCACGTTTCGCCTCCCATGCATCCTCGTCGCCACGTCTCCCTCATCCACCGCTGCCGATCTCATCATCACTCATCACCCTCCACTCCCATAGCCAGAAGACAAACATCGAACCTTGTGAATCATAGCCAGCCAAGCCGCCGCCATCCGCAAGCGGTGGTGCTTGCGATGGAGGCGCCGCCGCAAGCTCGGCCAGGGGTGCGTGCCCGCGCCCCGCCGCCAGACTAGCACCACTATCACCTGTCGCATCCATCCAAAGCTCGGCCGCCATCGCTTCGAGGAGCTGAGCGTCGGCGTCGCTGTCACAGTCAGGCTCGGCGGCCAGCGGGCCGGCAGGCGGATGATCGCACGCGACGATGGCCAGACAAGTATCCTGAGATGCACCTGGACGTGGGCCATGGGAACCTTCGTGGCGATGTTGCTGGACCAACGCCTCTGGCATCATCGCATCCTCAACATCTACGGAGGCATCGCCATGATGGTGGTGGGCGTCGATGTCCATAGGCACCCGTGGAGTCACTGCGGCCGTCACTTCCGTAGTAGTCTGGGCGCCGTCGTCAAAGTGCTGGTCGTGGGCCACCTGTTCCACCGACATCGCCGCCACCTCCCTCGCCGTCGCTGGAGGTGCCGCCAGAGTCGGATCGTCCGAGAGGTTGGCGGCGTCGTCGGAGTCGTGGTCGCATTCGTCGCCAGTGGCATGGGAAATGGCAGGGCATTGTCTCCCCCCGAAGTTCAACACGTTGTGGGGCCCCAAACGATCGGCTGGATGGAGGTACCTGATCCCTTCTGCACACGACGGCTTGACATGCATCGGCCGATCGAGGGGGCGCGGGTTGATGAACGTCCAAGCCCATAGCTCCTTGCGTTTCCACTTGGACATCATGCGAAGGACTCGATCGACGGGGACACGGTGTCTATCCATCGTGGCGGCGATTTGATCCTCAGGAATGTACACGCACCCCGTGAAGTCAACCACGCCAAACTCCCGCGGATGATTGCCTCTCCCACGGTCGGTCTCGATGATGGTTAGAGGAGTGACGCCGTCCACAACGTACTTTGGCTTGGGCTTCCAAACCCAATTACGCAATTCATACGTCTTCTCTCCTGACATGACCATACCCGCAAACTCTGCACGAATTGATATTGCAGGACTGGCAAGTGGATCCCGGGCAGCAGCGCCAGCCGGTGCGGCCTGGGCAAGAGGGAAAGGCATGGACGGAGCAGGCATGAGCGCCAACAGGGCGGGAGACGGAGACGAGACCCAGGGGGGCGGGTCGGCGACATACTGGGGACTCGTGGCGAGGGGCGAGAGGCCGCGGGAGCGGGAGGTGGAGGAGGCGAGCAGGGGGGGGAGGGGAGGAGGGAGAGGGGCAAGTGGAGCTCGAATCGGCTTGAAAAGGAAGATGAGGGAGGGCATATTGAACATTGTGTATGTAGAAGGGCTGTGTGTGTGTGCGTGCGCGCGTGCGTGCGTGCGTGCGCGCGTGGTGTGAGGGGGGCATTATAAGACGTCTACATGCCCAGGTCAGCCGCGTAGATTGGGCAAGGTGAAGCGGTGCAACGTTTTAATGGTCTCGCATTGAGGCGGCCCTTCCGGACACCACCAGCGGCGGCGGGGTGGGCCCGACGAGTGGCATGCCCCTTCACCATGGCCCACGGGCGCGGCGATGCGGCCTCAGCAGCGCCAAGAGGACGCGACGCAAAATGCAGAAACGGTCCGGGCCTGCAAGCTGCGAGCGACGAACTGCCAGAGAATGCACACCCTGGCGTGATTCTCGTCGTCGTTCTCAACGGGAGGTGGGGCGAGAAAGGGGCCGAGCAGGAGGAAGAGGAGGATGGAGGATGTGCGGGGGAGGAGGCGTAAGAGAGCATGTCGGGGGATGGGGGGAGGGGGGGGGGGCAGGTCTTATAGCCACCCCCTTGCAGCGCGACTCAACATGCTCTGTCAGACTTGGGGGGTGGCCCGCGAAGCCACGGCTGACGTCGACTCGAACTGGCCTGGCCACCCTCCGCCCCCCTCGCCACTCAATCGATCGCATTGCGAACACCACCCATCACCAACGCGTCATCTCACGCGTCCGACCTGCACGGCGACATTCCCCGCCAGCGACACGATCGCGATTGGGGAGGGGGGCAGGGCGTAACCCTAGGGGGGTTGGGGTGGGCACCTGGTGATCGAATCCTGCCCAACATCGTGCGCGCGGTCTTGCGGGTGCGATGTGCAGCGCGGACACTCGGGGCCCGCGCCCATCGCCATCGAGGAGGGGCAGGCGACGGAGGGGATGAGGCGGAGGACAAGGAGGCGATCGACGAGTTCACCAGCATGGCCAGATGGCGGAGTGGCAAGCACCTTGCAACACACATTCGCGAAGCGGTGAGACCGCTTAGAGTAAGGGGACGGGGGTCAGACATCCACATCGGACAGACCCAAATGTGTGAGGCCAGCACATGGGAGGCTCAGGAAGAAGAGGGCGCTCGACGGGGTGGCGGGGGATCGATGGGCGAGGGGGGATGAGGAGGTAGGGGTCGCTACAGGCGGAGACGCATCCCTCCAACTGGCGAGGGCCCTTCCATGGCACCTGCAATGGCCCCATCCATGGGGGCCATCCAAAGAGGGGCAGTCCAGGAGGGGATGGGAGGGCTTCGAAGGAGGGGCATGGGATTCTTTCCAGGGGGGGCCTTTACAAAGGGGGGGTCTTTCCAGGGGGGCCCCTCCAAAGGGGGGGACCAGGTCTTTTCCAAAGGGGGGGGACCCCTCCAAAGGGGTCTTTCCAGGGGGACCCCTCCAAAAGGGGTGTCTTTCCAGGGGGACCCCTCCAAAGGGGGGTCTTTCCAGGGGGACCCCTCCAAAGGGGTGTCTTTCCAGGGGGGCCCTCCAAAGTCTTTCCAGGGGGGGCCCTCCAAAGGGGGGTCTTTCCAGGGGGGCCCCTCCAAAGGGGGGTCTTTCCAGGGGGACCCCTCCAAAGGGGGGGGGGGTCTTTCCAGGGGGGGCCCTCCAAAGGGGGTCTTTCCAGGGGGACCCCTCCAAAGGGGGGTCTTTCCAGGGGGGCCCCTCCAAAGGGGGGTCTTTCCAGGGGGACCCCTCCAAAGGGGGGTCTTGGGGGTTTCCAGGGGGACCCCTCCAAAGGGGGGTCTTTCCAGGGGGGACCCCTCCAGAGGGGGTCTTTCCAGGGGGGCCCCTCCAAAGGGGGTCTTTCCAGGGGGGGGGACCCCCCTTCTTTCCAGGGGGGGCCCTCCAAAGGGGGGTCTTTCCAGGGGGACCCCTCCAAAGGGGGGTCTTTCCAGGGGGACCCCTCCAAAGGGGTGTCTTTCCAGGGGGACCCCTCCAAAAAGGGGTCTTCCCAGGGGGGCCCCTCCAAAGGGGGGTCTTTCCAGGGGGGCCCCTCCAAAGGGGGGTCTTGGGGGTCTTTCCAGGGGGGCCCCTCCAAAGGGGGGTCTTTCCAGGGGGACCCCTCCAAAGGGGGGTCTTTCCAGGGGGACCCCTCCAAAGGGGGGTCTTTCCAGGGGGGGCCCTCCAAAGGGGGGTCTTGGGGGTCGTTCCAGGGGGACCCCTCCAAAGGGGGGTCTTTCCAGGGGGGACCCCTCCAGAGGGGGTCTTTCCAGGGGGACCCCTCCAAAGGGGGTCAGTCACGATGGGCGCTGGCGGGGGGGGGATGGGAAGGCCTCCAAAGGGCGGAAGGGGAGGAGGATTGGGAAGTGGAGGGGGGGCTTCCAGGGGGGGGCATCCAAAGGATACGGCGGTCCTTCAGGCAAGGCGCCAACGATGGGGGGGGTGGGCGTCCATGGAGACAACTGCGAAGTATACATGCTGCCGGTCACACTGTTTCAACGTCGCCGCGACGACCCGCACTGTATGCAACCCAGCATGCACACAGGCACACAGCCGTCGCCGTGCAAATTCAAAGGAGCGAATGCGGCGCACGGGTGCCACCCGCCGACCAGGCTATGGATGCGCTGCGACGCAGTGTACCACACACTGGCCTGACAAGCCTCGCATCGAACGTCACCTACCCCATGTGAGTGCGATGGTGGTCGAGCCAAGTGCGCGCGATCAATCCATGACTGCATCATCAGCCGCCACCGCGCCGTACGCGACCGGTAGCAGCGGGGCGGCGGCGGCATCGTGCCCAGCGCATGCAGCATACGCCTGAGCAGCAGCGGCGGCGGCGGCGGCCCAGCCCTGTAGCGGCGGCGGGTGCAGCGGAACCACATCGTCCCTGACGCGGCGGTCCACGTCGTAGAAGGTGCGGCCACGTCGCGGGTATTGCCCAGCGCAAAGGCGGAGCAAGCACGTCTTCGCGTGGTGAGTCCGGATGAGGGTGCACACCTCCCAAACAGCCGAATGTGGCACGCAAGCACCGTGGTTGTGATCATGACAATGCATACGCTTCACCGTGGATGTGCCAACGCCACATGGTATGCAGAGGCGAGTCGAGTCGAGCTTTGCAATTACAGATTTGACAGGCGCACCTACCATACCAACCACATGGAACATGTACCCGGTACCCGACCATGCAACTGACTGGCCCGCGCCACCTGCGACGATTAAGCCGCATGGCAGGCATGCAACCTGCGTTGCCATGTCGTCCGCAACATCCTGTACCACTGTACCACACTCGACGTTCGATCACGCATACACACCGTCGTGCCATCATCATGCGCATCGGCTCATCATGCCATTCGACAGCCGCGTCCTGGGATGTCGCTGACAATACTCTCAAAGCACTATACGTATCATCCACGACATCCATCATATACATCGTTCCTCCCTTGTGCCCCTCACTGCGCATGCAACGTCCCCCGATGGGCCTCCAGAAGCTTCGCGGTGCAAGCAGAGCGTGACCACGCCCCGCACACAGAGCAACAGATCACGGACTCAACGCACTGCACCGTGTGGCTCGGGTGGACGACGTCTTGAAGCGGGTGCCAGCGGATCCTCCGGGCAAGGCTGCGCATGATACCGTCTGCAGGCACACCGTCTCCGAAGAATTCGCTGCCTGGCGGCCTGGGTGGCCCATGGTGTTGATGCGGGGCCTGGCCGGCGGCGGGATCCACATCCATGTCCATGCCCCACCCAGCGTCAAGCATCGGCTGCGCAGCGGCCGCGACAGCATCCGCAGGCGGCGGCGGCGGGGCGCCCGCCGGCGCCGCCTGAGACACAGCACTGGCACCGAGCCTGTCCATCACGACACTCACATTGTTTCCGTCGCCGAAGACGTTGACGTGCACGGCGCCACGAGACATCGCTGCGGCCAGTGGCGGAGGTTGTGGCGGTGATGGGTCGGGTCGAGATGCAGGAGAGCTGCGGCTGCGGCGGCAGTGGCACTAGAGATACTAGAGAGCACATGCGGGCTAGGATATCGCCGGCAGGAACAGTAGGGATTGAACGAACCCCCGGGGCTGTCAGATGCACCTAGGCGCGCGAGGAGCGCCGTTGCATGATGTCTCGGATCGGAGGGGTGGGACGCCTGGGAAGTCACTGTAATAATAGCAGTAGTTGGAATAGTAACGCTAGCCACTACCCATTTCCCAGCTTTCCGAGACGCAGCTGTTTTATTGTTTTGTGTGTTTTATTGCGGTAGGCTTTTAGTTTCTGGGGCGGGGGGGGCGGCAGGGGCAGGGAGAGAGACCCTCGACCCAGGTCGCCGACCGATGGGGACCGCAGCGCCCTCATCCCCCCCCGTTCGACTCGACATCCTCGACGTCCTCCCCCTCGTCACATTCCGCATCGCCGTTGGCGTCGTCGTTCTCCTCGCCCCCCGCCCTCATATCGCAGTTGGCGGCGTCGTCGACGCGGGCGATTCGCAGAAACTCCTCACCTTCATCCCCCCCGCCGGTTGAATTGCGAGCAGTCCCCCTCCGCCTCCCCCTCGCCCTCGTGACGACATCCGCCGTTCCCGTTTAAGCCCTCCTGAAACGACGAACGACGCCCGGGCACGCCGGGCACGCCGCGCACGCCTGGGGGCCGCTGGGCCGCTGGGCAGCCAGCCAGGGCAGCTGCCGGCGCCTGCGCGTGGGAGGGAGGGGGTCTGTCTTCCCCGCTGCTACTGCCGATTGGCCCACTGCAGTCGCGAACTCATTTGAATTCGGCCCCCCGCGCCCCCAGAACAGCACTTCCCCGCGCGGAATGACGTGGGGAATATAAGGCCCGACTGGGGGCCTCGTTCGAAACTACAGTAGGCCAATTCCAACATGTCTAAACAGCGCTACCCCCAACCCATCCTGGCGAGATGTTCAAGGTGCGTTCGGACCCCCTTCTGGATCAGGCGGCGACGACGGGGCGACTGATCGATGGCGACAATGACGACACTGAACGGGAGGTGGACACGAGGCTGAACGGGACCCTGCGAGGAGACGGGGAGACGGGCGAGCGAGGATGCCAGGGGGGCAGCCAGGACGGCGAGGAAAACCGGTTGCAGAGGAACCAATCAAATGGGAGGCGAGGGCGAGGTCGAACGATTGGGGACGGAGGGGGGGTCGAGGAGGAGGAGGAGGAGCAAGGAGGAAAAGGCAGCGTTTGGCCAGAGAGCCTAAGGATGTTGAGTGTTGGCGCCGCTGCGCCAGGACGCAATTGGGCGACGAAAACACAGAGGTGCTTCAAAACACAGAGGTACCTTACGTGTCTCTCGCGGGCCGACAGGCCGCCCCGCGGCCCGCCGCGTGGAAACGAGGGCACTTAGCTCGCGACCTTACTCGTGCAACTTACGCGCGAAGGTGACCCCGCATGGTTCGTCGCCCAGCTCGGCCGCGCGGCAGGGCGGCAAGCTGGGGCAAGACGCGCGAATGGATGTGCGGGACATCACCCTCTCATCTTCATCCTCCACGTCTCCATGTTTCATCACGTCGTGCACCGCCGATGGCGTCGTCGTCACCCTCACCTCGTCGTTGCCGCATCTCCCATCACCCCGTCGTCGTGGGAAACGTTTCGGAAACGCCGCGCGTCAATCAGCCTCGCTCCTCATCTGCCGCTTCCGCACACTCATCATCACGTCACACGTGCTCGCCACATCCCTCACATCCCTTCTAGATCGCCCGCGGGGCGGGCATGCAAGGCAGCCGAGGGCTGGCCAGTATTGAAGAGCCAACATCGGTGGTTCATAGATGGGGTCCAGAGGGATGGGGGACTCATTATAGAAAGGGGTCCACGGCTGGATTTACATTGTTTGAGGCACCTCGCCCGTAGGACTCCATCCCACGGGACCCCATATTTCAACCGCCGACAATAGGCCGGCCCGCGGGCAGGGCGTCGCCCGGGCCAGCAAAAGAGGCCCGCCGTCGGACGGCGGGCCGCCCGGGCCTGCACAAGAGGCCCGGGCCTGCAAAAGAGGCCGAGGGACGGTCCCTCGGCCGGGCCAGCGGGCGCCCTCAGCCACGGCGGCGGCGGCTGCGCGAGCGCGGGCGCGAGCGCGGGGGCGTGCGGGGCGTCCGCGGCTCCACGGGCGTCGACGGCGACGGGGCGTACTCCGTCGGGGACCGCGCCGGCGCTGGCGCCGCCGCCGCCGCCGCCGCCGCCGCTGCGTCCTCCGCCGCCGCCGCTGCGGCCTTGGCCTTGGCCGCCTCCTTCTCCGCCTTCTTGCGCCGCAGGTCGTGGCACTCCCAGCTGCCTGAGGAGGGGCCCGACTATGCATATACGCACACGGCGATCATGGCACGGCCGTTCGGTCTGAGCCCAGGATCGGTGGACTCGCCCTCCTGGCGTGCCCATGAGGGCGCGTGCGCCGATCGAGGGCCCAGGACTGACCTTGCCAGGATCGGTGAACGTAGGTGCATGGGCGGGATCCCTGCGCCTGCAAAGAACGCACTCGTCGTGCCGGCAGTGCCGAAGTTGGACCAGCTCTGCTCCAGGGCCCGCCGAGCATCGCCCTTCGTCGGCTCGAGGTGCAGGTCCCGGCACGCGCGGTCCGAGGGGCCGTCGTCGAGCGTCCACTCGTGCCACCTACAGTCCGATATCCCGCGCGCCAATCCTAGTCACGCGAAGTGTTCGGAGCACGCGCCGTTCCGAGTTTGCCACGCCATCAAACCATGATACAGGCGCGCGGCAAATTTGGAACGACTTGCTCCCAATACTCGATGTGACTAAGGCTGGCCCGGCTGGCCCGCCTTCCCCGCGCCGCGCCATGTGGTCCTCGCATCGTCCATGCGCGCCGGGGGCGCGGATGGATGGTGCTGGAGGAGGAGGAGCGCACGCGGGTAAGAAGAGATGACCTGGGGAGGGAGGGAGGGTGAGGAGGGGGCACGGCGTACCCCCTCTGCACCCTCCCCTTCCCTCCCCAACCCATCCTCGGCGCGACGCTGGGGTGGGTGGGGAGATGGATCTTCGGTACCCTCGGACATGCCGCGCCAGTCGCCACGGTCGGGAAGCGTCGCGACGACCTTGCTCTGCAGGCACTTGGTGTGGAAGTCCGTGAAGCGCCAGGGCCGCCTGTGCGAGCAAAGCACGGGCGGGCTGTGGCGGGCCCAGCCCCCCTTTCCCCAGCCCCCCCCCCTCCTCCTGAAGAAGCGGGGGGTTGTGTTGGGAAGGATCAACACGATGGGGATCTGGATTCATCCCCATCGTCTGGCCCTTTCCGTACGCCTCCTCCTTCTCTCGTCTTCTCGTCGTTCTCATCATCATCATCATCATCATCATCATCGTCATCATCATCGTCATCGTCATCTTCATCGTCATCGTCATCATCATCGTCGTCATCAGCATCGCAGCGTTGCACCACCACCACCATCCTCCTCCTCCTCGTCACCATCATCATCACCTCCCCCATCTCCGTCGTCCCTTGGTCCCAATGATGATCCTGCGCCTCACTCATATCCCGCTAGCGTCACGCCACCCCTCTTCATCTGACCCTCCTCGGGTATTCTCCCTACACGATGGGGGACGCATGGCATTTAGAGCACCAGCCCACACGGCGTCGCCGTGCCAGATGACCTCCTCGTCGCCGACCGACCAGAGCGAGTGCGTGTTGGAGCCCACGTGAGCCAGCAGCTTCTCGACGAGCTCGGCCGACACGACTCGCCACGGGTGTGTCGAGTAGAGCGGGCGGCCACACATCCTCTCAGGGATGGCGGCATTCCAGGACGATGCGCAAATATGAGCGACAGAAAAGAGCCTTACGCGAGACGGCTTGGCGACCTTACACCGCGGCTTACGCGGCCCGCCAGCGTGAATCGCTCCATTGGGAACGAAGGCGCTCACGCCCGACCTTGCGCGGGCAGCTTACGTGTTGGTGTCGTTGCAGACGATCCTGTTTTTTCCTGCAGCGCCGCTCATATAGGCGCCCGCCGCTAAGAAAGTTCGTTCATTCCTCGTCCACCTCCTCCGGCCCCCCCGCCTTCTCCTCACTCATCATCCTAACCTCCTCCGCCGCCGCCCTTCGGTCCTGCGGTTGTCTTGGCAGAACTTGCAGTAGAGGCGGTGCTGAATCTTGTAGCCCGTGGTCTCGACGGGCGGCGTGAGCGGCGCCATGTAGAGCTCGGGCGGCGTGCCCGGGATGAGCGTCACGCGCGGCCAGGGCGCGGCCGCCGAGGCCGCGGCCGCCGAGGGCGAGGCCGCCTCCGAGGCCGCCGCGGCGGCGGCCGCCGTTGGCGCAGCCGCCTCGTCGCACTCGCCTCCTGGCGGCGTGTCCGGGCTGTTGAGCGCCGGCGGCAGCGACATCGCGCCCTGGCGCGGCCCTCGACGAAGATCGGGGGACGCAAACAGGTTGGATAGCTCGGGTCGGCATTGCGCGCACCTGGGAGTCAGGCCCCCGCCCATGCGTTCCAACCAGGGTCCCAAAGGGGGCCTCGGTCGAACGCATGGGCGGTCGGTCGGAGCCCTCGGATGCACGGGATGCTCCCCGCTGGCTATCCATCTCGGTTGCGCCCCTCGAGTTGGCCGCGGGCGTGCCGCGGCGAGCCTGCGCGCGCTCGCGCTCCGCCAGGCGCCGCCCTGCGCCCGGCACCGCCGCGGGGCGCAAAAGCCAAAACGGCTAGCAGGGAATGGGGAAGAGGAAGAATAACAGAAGGGCCAGCGTGGCTCAGAAGGACAGGCGGAGGAGTGCGCAGTGCGCGACCAGAGCATCTGGAAATGCGGTAAGCTGCACGCGCGTACCCTCCTAACCTGAATGGGGCCGAAGTTGGATGCACGCGGCTGAATCCGAAGCCTGGTCAAGACGCACTCAGGCAGTGGACAGGGGGTGATTTTGAGGGAGGCGTGAGGGGGAGGAGGAGGAGGTGGAGCAAGAGTTGAAGTAGGCGGGCGCGCATGCCAGAAGAGAAGGGGGGACCGGTGAGCGGGGGGGATGGTGGCGGCGAAAACGGCCCCCGAATTGAAGTGACGTGGTCAGGCAGAACCTGCTGAGCAGCAACACCTCAGCACCTCACTGTTCAAGCCATTCCCCCCCCCTCCGAGGGGGGAAGGAACGGTCGACAGAGGCGGACGGACCACTCTCGTCGAGATGCGGCTGCACCCCCGGGGCAGGGTGTCCGAACGCACCTTGAGCAAATCGAAAGCTCGAACGAGCGAGAGCGGGAGGTCCCGAGCGCCTTCAAGGCAGCGCTGCCGCCGCCGCAGGCGGCGCCGCCGCCGCGTCGCCCAGCGCCGCTGGCGCGGCATCGGGGGCAGCCTGGCACGGGCGGCGAAGGGGGCAAAGGGCGGACACTTGACAGACCTCTCCTCCCCGACAGCGGCCGACCCCGATCACCCCGAGGAGGACGGCTGGGGGATTTACGGTCGCCAGCTTCGCTAATCTTCCGTCGGCTTCTGGCGGCGTAGGGATACAGCCAACGAGTCGAGTCGAGCCCGGGGCAAGGGGAGATTGCCGCGCCTCGGGGGGGCCACCACTTCCGCTCCCACCGACGGCGTCGCTCGCCGCGAACACCGGGACCCACGACTTGCACATCGCACAGACGCACCTGGGGTTCCAAAGGAAGGGAGCTGCAAGGACACGCGGGGGCTACAAAGAGCCTGGAGTCCCTGGAGGGGGTTGGCAGGACTGCCGTCCCAAAGGAGTCCTGTGCCCACCACGATGATTTGAATGACAACCCAAGCCTCGAGAAATACTCTGGAATGTGGTCTCGAATCGCGCCCCAGTCCTTGGCCATGTCAGGGGCCTTCAAGTCACTGTCAAATTTCGACGCTGCCTCCTTGCTGCACGAGGGGTGCCACGAGAGCAAACACCAGCAGCACTTCTGCGGCGCCGTGTCGGGCACTGCCAAGCTACCCGATAGGACCTCAATCGATGGGGTGTCTCTCAATATGCGGGTCCATCGTTGATCCGACTAGCTGCATCTCCCTCTCTCTCTCTCTCTCTCTCTTCCGTTATGTGTCCTCCCATCGGAATCACGTACCGACGTATGCGGTATGTGAATCCGCGGCTCCATCTCCATGTTCATCCATATCATAGTGTGTTTGTTTACTCCACCTCTCTATCTCGCCCTCTCCCTCCCCCTCACTATATGTTTATGCTGATGGTAAAGTATTACATTGCAAACTTCTGCGCCAATTACTCTGTCACTGCCCCATGCGACCAAATCGCGACAGCCAGCGCACGCTAGCAATGATTCGCAAGGGGCGCCCTCGACGTGGGTTGTCAGCGCAGTCTCGAACATTGCCTTGATAATAGCAGCTCGCGGCGGTACGTGTTGTCTATCTCGCCCCTGGGAAATTCCAATCGTTTTCAATACGATGGTACAAGAAGGGAAACGAGTTGGCTGCTTAGAATTAGCTGCCATTTTCAAACGCCCTGTGTCGTCGATCGCATTGGTGCGCCCGAGGAGCTCCTCCGGCCTTTGGGATGTTCACATGATTGCTTACGTACCTACTACTACCACGTGTCGTTAATAATATTAATTTCACTAACCCACTTGCCTTAACCAAGTCACAAACGATAAGCTTCCATATCCATCTGGCCGAATCAACGACATCTCGCCGCCATGGCCCAATGGACGGGGGCCAGTGTTAATTTCTGCTCGATGCTGAAGCATATTGCAACCCCCAATGGCACCCTCCTTCCACTCATGAAAGACAGTCTCTGGGATGAACGGCGGTGGTAAGGTAGGAGCAGCTACTGCGCCGCTCGAAGGAGGCGGCACGGGCAAGCCGTGGGCAACGTGAAGCCCTGCGTCAGTAATGAGCTCTGCTGCTGGGATGTCCTGATCTGGGCGAGGTCACCGCAACTCTAACCTAACCCGAGATAAAGGGTGGGGGGCCCTGTCCCCCGTCCAAGCAATTGCTTCAGAAACCGTTGAACACCCTAACAGATCCTTGTCGCCGCCTGCCTGCGCCGCCGTCATTGCCGATGCCGCCCCAATCAACGTATCCTCAGTGATATCACCGTCTTCGTCAGCAGCTCGCAATAGTGCGTCCTCTGTTCGTGGGGCCAGAGGGTCAGAGGTGGTGCAACATTCCAGCCCGCCCCCCCTGTTCAAACGTTCGGGCCTCGTGTCGGGCCTCCGTGCGGGAGGGGGGCCTGTGGTTTATGGGCCGAACAACGAACAAGAGAGGGGCAGACGAGCAGGAGAGGGATTCGGAATCCTCGTGAGCATCAACGACGGCTTCCCCGATCTCATCGGCCGCGGCTGCAATGATATGCTGCTCCCCCGCCCCCGCCTCGTCATCATCGACATCGCCCGCGATCGCGCCCCTCAGATCAACCAGGATATCGTCGCAGCCTTTGTCCATCAGTGCGTAAAATCGCTTCGTGTATGCCTGAGAAACGTTCGGGAACGCCCGTGTGCTATATGAGCGACCAGGGAGCATCTTGCACACTTCGGACCCATTTTCCCAACTTGGGGCCGTTATCGACCGGGTACTGCTCTTCCATGTGCGCCAATCCACTTCGAATGTAACAATTTCGAGACATCCGTCGTAGTCGTCCTTGTGTGCCTCATCGAACCGAGATTTGAATAAGTCGATGGACGCGCAGGCTTTGAATGGCACAGGGAGCACCAGCAAGCCATCATCAGTTATATCCCACTGGACCAGAAACAGAACAGAACGATGACGATCCGCGGGCAAGAAGAATGACCCCGCCACCGCCGCATCGGGGCCACGACGATAGCCGACCCAGATCATGCGCTTGAAATCCAAGGGGGAAGACAGATGTCCCAACAATAGTTTGTTGTGGGCGCAACTCCAATTCAAAGCCACGTCCGCCTTCGCATCTGGGAACAATTCTGGATCTATAATTTTCACTGCTTCGAACACGTCGAGTGGAGACGGCAGATTCGGCAAGCGCTTTGCGTGGGAAAACCTGCCCGGGGCAAACATCACCGATTTCGTGCACTGCGGGCCCGAGTAGGGCACGAGCTTATCATGAACGGCTACACCTATCTGCATGATCTGCCTGACTGGGCGCTGGAGGTCAGCGCGGGTGTGGAAACCCATGTCCGCTTTGAGATTCACCCTGGCGTTCAATAGGTCAGCAGATATACGCGGGGCGTGGCCCGCCTGTGTTTTGATCAAACTGTTGTACCCCTCCATGTCCTCCGTATCTATTTCGAGGTGATGCCCAATGCTAGTCAGCAGAACGTACAGCTTGGGCCTACCAGGGGGATGGGGTCAAGACGTCGTTGTTCATCATCCTTCCCCACCGTCATCATCAACATCATCATCATCATCAGCATCATCATCATCATCGTCATCATCATCGTCATCATCATCACCCCTTCGACATGTCCCCATCCCTTAACTCTCCCCGTCTCCTCCTCCCTCCTCTCATGGAGTGGACCATCCCCAGGATTTGGTCCAGTGCCCGCCCCACCCGAGTAAGCCAGTCTCCGACGCCGTCTTGAAATCATTGGGGCAGAGCTGTCGCAACTTGTAAACAGTAGTTTCGCACCTGTCATCTGGCAAGCTCATCACCTCGGTAGCGATAGCGCTTCGAGCCTGGCACTGCTGATACGGGTGTCGGCGTAGCATGCCGAGTAGGCGATACGGCCACCTGGGAATGCATATTTTTGGCTCCTCTGATGAGCCTCCCGACGGGCTGGGATCTCCTGGGGCCCCGACATTTCGGCGCGCTCAGACAGACGCGGCCACCTCAGCAACGGGCGCCGGATACGTCGCCAGAACGAGCAGAAATGGAACAACAGCAGTCCGACTCTGATGCGCGCCAGCGCGAAGTGTCCAGAGATCGAAACAGCGTCCATTGTGTCTGAGTCCAGGGTCATTTCTCCAGATGTGAGGATATTGCAAAACTCGCTGGCGAAGACATCTAATTGCCCGTTCACGAGCCGGAACAGAGGCTTGTCTTCCAAAGCGTGCAACATCTGATGACTGCCAGCCTGCGTGCCAGAGGCCACCCACTACCCCCGTGACCAGTCTTTCTTCGTATCCTCTCCTCCCTCCGTCGTTCATCCTTCCTGACGCTCCTCCTGGGCCTCCGTTTCATTATCCTGTCCATCCTCTCCCATTCCCTGGAACGCCCAATGCCTTTTGGCCCGAAAGCCAGTGGAAAAAATGGTCGATCGGGGATCTCGACTTGTTGGCGAGCTGCATTACGCACCAGAGCATGATGTCGGCCCCTGCATCGAGCACGTCTCTCCTTCTCAACGGGGCGGGTACGCTATGACATAGGCTGTCTGGGATGGTCGGGCTGGTTTCGGGGCTGGGCATCGGGCTTGCTAAGCTTGCTCGCTCGCTTGTTTGATTAAGCTCCCGTGTCCTCCATTGGCCAATTTTCATCGTATAAGCTTTGGATTCATCCAGATGTAAGGCAACGTCCGCACCAACCAGCGCATGGGATGCAGCATCGGCTTCGGCAGCCTCGCTGCTCTCTGGCTCCACGCCGCGGCCGCCGCCCTTCCGCCCCTGGCGGCCTCCCCGTCTTCCTCGGCCAGCGCCTCTTCCTCCTCCTCTTGCTCTGCCCGCAGACGGCCCAGGTCCAAACACACGAGTGGCCACTGCCATGAACTTGTTCCTACGCTCTAAAGGAGTGCGACCCATGGCCATGTAGTAGCGCTCAGCCGTGGACACTGAGTTCCAGCGCCCGCTGAGACACCTCGGGCTGATGCATGATACGCACACTGCATCGGGGGCACCGTGCTCGTCGACCCACACCTGGTGAAGGGCCCTCGCCTTGTCCCGACTGAGGTTGCACATCTTGGCCTGAAGGGCCCACCCACCCACACCCACAAACAGCTGAGCCCACGGGGCCCATGTGGCTAACAAACCGTCACACAGAACCACCGGAAACGCAGAGACCAGTCCAGTCCCACGAGGGCTCACAGTTTCTCAATGCTCCATCTACTCCATATCCCTCCTTCCCTCCTGCATCCCTGCCCTTTGAACGTATAGCTGTCCAGCGTGCTGAAATATTTCCATTTTATGTCTAACTCCTTCAGGGTCTCGTCGAGCCCCTCCATGCCGCCTTTAACGCCAAGGTGCCCCTGGTGTTTAAGGCAATTCCCACGGTGGTGGAGGATCTTGGAGTGCGGCAGTAAAATAGTCCCCAATAGTTTACCTGCGGCCACTTCGTCGGGGCCGGCGTCGGTGCACTGAAAGTATCCATGAAGCTGTTGGAACATTTTCAAACACCCGCCGGTTGGCCCTCCATGGGCCTTCCTCGTCGGGCTATCTTGGGGCCAGGAGGCGGGGCGGAACTGAAGCAACCTGGGACGCATCGGTTCGGGCATTGTATTTCATGAGCCGTCCTCCATCCGCCATCCATCCATTCTGGGGGTCTGGGGCGCCAGCTGGGAGGGCCAGAGGCGGATGCCCGAAAACGCTCCTGATCCCTGAAGTGGAGGAAGTCGCCAGCCTCCGCGGCGACCTCCATGCTGCGAATCACGTCAGACCATACAGGACAACCTATCGATCCGATCTGCTTCACGATCATGGCCAGTGCATCTTCGCCAGTGCCCCCGCATACTGCTGTCAAGTCGCAGGTCTTGATTTGCTGTCTGATGCACCTGTGCCACCAGCCCACCCGAAATTCATCAGAAATCTCTTGCCCGAGCGCGGACATGTCAAAGTACGTGGTGGCGACTTTGCAACCCCGGACCTTTTGCTTTTGCCAACAATTGCTGTTGGCTGCGTCCGATTTGATCGTATGTAGGATGCAGTTGAAGTGCGTGGTGACTGGGTCGACGTCGACCCGATGCTGGGGCTTACAAGGGGAGCCGATACAGGGAACCATTGCACCTGCAGGGGAACCAGCCTCACCGACAGCGCTGGCTCCGACGCCAACCGATAAGCTCGGCACGTTCATGAGGGCCGACACATCCATCGTGTCCGCGGAGATGCGTGAAATGTCCAATGTAGCAGGCGTGCTCACCTCAATGCCCCATCCTCGGAACATCTTCGGCCTTGCCCTCCACTCCCGCTGGTCCAACCACCTCCCTCAATCCTCCATGCCCCTGCCCACCTGCCCACCCCACCCACCGTGTAGTCGAGAGCAGTTGAGCGCCTCAGCTCCATGTAGAACGCCCGGGCACGGCACACCGACGCTGCATCGGTCATCAGCTCGGCTCTGCAAACCGTCTGCAAAGGTGCCAAACACTATTACGAACGACCTCGCCGTTTTCCCGATCAAGCCTGGAAGCCCTGGATGCGGGGCTCGCTGGCCACCGTCGCAGTTTCCCCCGCGGGCGAGGTTGGAATAAATGGTCACCACCTCCCCCCACGTAGTTGCTACCCGAAACGGCCTGCTTCGAAACCGCACAGCCAGAGGCTAAACCGAAGCCACGACTGCTGCAATTTCCAAGGTTGCGCCTGATACCTGTAGCCAGTAAGCTCGGCACCGACAGCCAGGAGAGGTCGCTGCTAGCCTTGCGGCGCCGAATGTCAAGCCACAGCTTGGAGGGCTTGATGACGGCCAACTTGTTCGCCCTCCGAGCACGCTGTAGGTTCGCCTTGCCCTGCCTACGCAATTGTTGCCCGAGCTGTTTGACTTTCCCCTTGAGCTCACGACATTCCACACGATAATTAGATGCTCGTTTTGGTGACCTGCCTGGGGTCCACCTAACGGTTATGTTCGAATCGAGTTCGACCATAGTTCGAGCTTAGTTTTTTTTAGTTCGACTCACTTCTCGACTCGAGTCGACGAAGGGTCGACGATGGAGGAAGGTCCCCAGAACGAGCATCTCAATGCCTGTCAAGCTGAAGCTGCTGTTGAACTGCTAGCTGAAGCAACTCGTCCCTAGACAGCCTGGACAGCCTAGTCTCGAGGGCCCCGAGGGCGACAATCTGGGCACCGCCGACGGGGCCCACGGGTTGGCTGGCCACGACCTCGCCGCCAACGCCGCCCTCTTCTTGCTCCTCTCCCTCGCTGCCAGAATCGACGATGATGGCTGGTGCCTGAGGTGCTGGAGGTGCTGGAGGTGCCTGAGGCGGAGGAGGAGAAGGAGGAGGAGGAGAAGCAGGAGGGAGGAGCAGGAGCTGGAGCCAGAAGAGGAACTGGAGAAGGGATGTCGGGTACACACATCAGCGCCGCGCGCCTCGACGCGGCGCCCAAGCCGTCGCACGACCTCGCACACCCCCTCCACGTGATAGAACCCAGGGCGGGGGGCACGATATCCCTGGAGCACGTCAGCAAACCTTAGAGATTGGCAAGCCACATTGCCTAACACCGTGAAGCCCTCTCCCGGTGCACTGAGGGCCGTGAGGGGGAAGGACGGGTAAGCAGAGAGGGAGGGAAGGATGGCGGAAGGGAGTTGTTGCCGTGACCGTAGACTGAGGCAACAACCGGCCCCATCTGGCCCCAAAGCTCGCCAGGACGGCACGGCGCCCCGCCTCGCAGAGAACGGGCGCGGAGGAAGCCGGGCCGACCTGCTGCCAGGGCGCCAGCGCTGCCCGCAGGCGGGCTGCGGCGTCCATGCCCGCGCGCCGCAGCGCGCTATGGCGCGACCCTTAGCCAAAAGGCCACGAAGGTGCGGCGAGGCGCGGCGAAGAGATGCGCACTGCGAGGGGTCTGAATGGGAGGAGCAGGGGGGCGACGAGGAGGAGGAGGAGTGAGGAGGTACACTCGCCATATTATGGAGCGATCGCGTGCGTTTTAGCACGGTCTGTTCGATCGATGTGCTGGCGCATCGTGTGAGGAGTGGGAGGAAGAGGAAGTCCATTGTTTTTTGTTGGTGGTGTTGTCATGTCGTTGTTGCTTGAGTGGTAAGGAGTGGGTGGGGGGCCTTCCGGGGTGAGAGGACAAGTGCACTATTTACGCTCCCCGCTCCCCCCCCTCCCCTTCGCATTTCCAGGGGGGGCATCACCACTCTTTGGATGGTTGTGTTGTTTTTTGTTGGCGGTCAGGTGAGGGGGGGCCATCAGCATTCTTCGTGGTGCTGTTTTTTTTTGATGTGTGAGGTTGGTGGTTGTGGTGGACATCCTCACCCTCTGATATGCTTTGTTCGTTGGGGAATGGTTGGCGTGGACGTTCTCACGCTTGGCATTTGTGATCTGTTGTGGGGGTGGGGTGTGAGGGCGGGGGGTGTTCTCATTTTTTTCAGGCGTGACGGTTAGCGTTATCGTACTCAATTGTTTGTCATGTTCTGGAAGTGTTGTAGGGGCGGAGGGGAGAGGGGGGGCGTCGTCACTGTGTAGCTCGATGCTGCGTCTGGACATCACTATTTGTTTGTTGGTTTTGTGTAGGGGGGGCCGTTGGTGGGCGGGTGGGCGAATCACTCTGATTCGCTTTTGTCACGTGGTGTGCGACTGCGGTAGGTGGTATTATCTTGATGTTGTGTATTGTTTCTCGCGTTGGCCCATCTTGTTTTCGGTGTGCGTGTGTGTGTGTGCGTGTGTGTGCGTGTGTGTGTGTATGTTTTGATGGGGGGCAGAGAAGTGCGTTCACAGGTTTCTTGTTATGTATGTGTTTGATAACATAATACTTGGTTTGTTTGTTGGTTGTTCTTCTGAGGGCGGCGAGAGCTTTTTCACATTTACTTGTCTCATTTTCGTCTGGTCACCCATTATTTGGGTTTCATGTTTTCAATTTTCTTTGAATTGTCCGAGCGGGTTGTCCATCGTTTTTTGTGTTTTTTTTCCTGGGGGCTGGGTGGTGGGGTGAGTGAGATCATTCTTGTTTGAAAATGTGTTTCACGTGTACTGCTGTTTTGTTTCAGTTTCGCCCTTCTGGCTGAAACAATGTGACCATTATCACTGGTGGTTTTTGTATTTTCGTTTTTCTGGTCGGAACGAGGTGGTCATTATCACCGTTGTTTTTTTTCATTTTCGTTTTTCTGGGCGGAAGGAGGTGACAATTATCACAGTCATTTTTTTCATTTTCGTTTTTCTGGTCGGGGCGAAGTGAACAGTATCATTTATGTTTTTTTTATTTTTGTTTTGTTCGATAGGCGGTCAGTGATCGATCTCATGATTTTTTTGTGAGTGTTGATTGTGGTCGCCCATGGTTTTTTTTTTTTTTGGTTTGATTCCCGATCGATTGGGTATTTTTTGCTGCTTTGATTTTTTTTTGGGGGCGCGGGGCGGTGTATCGCGTCAGGTTTGCATGGCTTGTTTCTGTGGTTGCCAGTTGGTGCTGTCACAGACCCATCCAGGCCCAGAATCCCCAGAAGGCCCTTTCAAGGGGTCGCGGCCGGCAATCCCTCCAAACCCCAGGCTTCACGTTTGAGCCCGAACTGGACCTCCCCACACACACACACCCTGTGCACCTCTTCATACAACCGTCGTCGATCGTCAGCATCGCAGTTAGCATGGTCGTCAGAATCCATCATAAGATAAAATCGCACCTCTATAACCCTATGCTCCTGAAAATAACAACCGAAGGGTAATCGAATTCGGGGTCCCGGGGGATAATAAACGATATGTCCGGGGTAGTCGCACGTGGGATGCGTAACGACGCCGACGACGACGACTGGGGAAAGCTGAAATGGTGAGAATCCCATAGACATGCCACACGTTTGTGATGATGTCGCGACTCAACATAAGATGGCAACTTCGCTGTGTATGACGACGACGACGACGACGCCGACGACGACGACGACGACGCTGTGTAACCTTCCACCGCGATAATGAAGTTCGGCCTCGCCACCCCTCTCCACCGACCAACTCTGTCTTGGCCGGAGAAAATCAACTCTCAGGGGGGAAGGGTGGGTATGATGCTTTATACGGGGCACTCGTCGTTGTCGGAAGGTTGATGAAGCTGCTTCCTCCGAGTGGTCCGCACTTCGCTTAAGCGAATAGACATTCGCTCAGGAGCAACGACGGAAGGAGGCATGTGCTGGTGGTGGCGATGGCGCTAGGGACAGTGGTGGTAGCGTTCGTTTTACTGGTGTGCACTTCGGGCTGTATATAAAGACTGAGGTTCTTCGTGAGAGGTGTCACTGGCCAAGGAGAAACTGTACATGTCCATCAGTTTACGACGCATAGTTTGGTGGATGGCCTTACGAAGAAAGACACCTCTTACATGCGAGTGATGTTGCAAATGTGGCAGTATACATTGCCAAACTGCATTAAACGACATCCTGCACCCTCACTCACAGCAAGCCGAAAACACTGCAGATCCCTATGCACATGGACGCTGTACCCACCAGCACGAGGATGGCGGAATAGCACTTGAGAGCGCCGTCGCCTTTGAGCTTCCCGTTCTTGGTCCCGCCTGGAAGCAGCGGCGCATTGAGCTCTTTATTGGGTCCGCCCGACACCTTCAAGTAGATGAGAGCTGGGAAAATCCAGCACAGGCAAGATCCAATCGTGGCCCCCAGCAGGCCCGTCACCACGGAGACGTCCTCGAGGAAACATGCCAAAATCGAGATGAGGACCACCATGCTGCTGGTGATGCCAACGTGGGTAGCTACTGGCTGAGACTTTGAGGCAGCCTGCAACGCTGAGGACATGCCGATGATGGAGTCTCGCGCGGAAGAAAACACCAGTGGGTAAGTAAAAACTATGGCAAATGCCATGCCAAGCCAAGCCAGGAGGATCGGAACGTTCCCTTCTGCGCTGTAGTTCTTGAGCAGGTTGCCAAGCACCTTGTCGCCGAAGAGCCCCAGGCCCGCCAACGCGAAGCTGGCGTAGATTGCGAAAGCCGCGCCATACGAGATGATCACCACCTGCGAGTGCGCTGTCAAATCTTCGCCAAGCTCTCGGAAGAACTTGGGAGCGTTATAGTGCGCCTTGAAAGCTCCGGTGCAAATGGCCACGGTCGAGAAAAGACCCATGTCCACCCGGAACAGGTCTCCCCGCAGGTTCTCCATGTTGGCCCCGAGCCCACCGAGGAAGTCCATGACTATGTAGGCGAAGACCAACCCTATGATGACCAGGCCCATGATGGACGTGAACTTTAGGGCGGACAGGTTCCGAGCATGCGCGAGCGGCAGAAGAAACAGAATCGTGTTCGACCAGACCAGGGTGGAGCGCGAGACGTCCCAGCCGAACAGGCCCTCCAGCGCTTTCTGGAGGAAGTCCACGATCAGGATCACGTACGCCACGCAGGCGAAGAAGCCGTTGAGCAGGATGCTCACGTCCGGCACCCACCCGGAGTTCCGGCCGAAGCCAGCGCACCAGACCTCGCGGTACGTCTTGCAGCCCAGCGCCCTGCACATGTAGGCGATGAGCACGAAGCTGCTGCCGCAGAGGGCCCCAACGAGGGCCATGACGCCGACCCCAGGCAGGACCGAGCCCCGCCGCAGCGCCATCGGCAGGCTGAAGATGCCCGCGCCCACGAGGTTCTTCGTCAGGTTCACCGCTGCAGACTGGATCGTCATCTTCCCCTCCCTGGCCGCCATCACGGCCCACCCCCCAAGGCCCGGCGGAAGGGCCGCGGCTCCACCTCGGTCTCCAACCGTTTGGGTTTACAGCCAGACCTGCGGCGGCGGCGCGGTGGCGACGCCGACGTCGACGGTAGAGGAACGGCGGCAGGGACCTTGGCATTTTACCGCTGTGGACGTGGAGAAACCAAAATGTACTCAAACCGCTACTCCCCGGACCTCTCCTGGGGTGCGTTCTGATCAGAATCTAGAGGCGAATCGGCTGGTGACGACGAGAGCCCCCCAGGGGCCCAAGAAGGGGAAGACGAGGGAAGGGTAGAGGTATGTGTACCTTTTCCTCCTCTGAGTACCTCCACGCCGTGACAAATCACGACTGGGGCTCTCGACCAGCGCAGTCCAAAGAGTGGCACCTCTGCCGCAGACTCGTGCGGCTCAAGACAGCAACGTACGACAAGAGAAATCGTGCTATAAGATATCTAGGGTTATGTTGCTCCCATCGTACTGAAGGACCACGTCCCATTAATAATTTCCGAGCACCCAGAAAAGTACCGATACAGTGTCGAACGAGTATCGCCTCTCTGGGGCCTACACGCGAAAGCCCTCCAGTTTCGATACTTTCTTGGTGCTCGACCTTCTTCCTGGCGGTCAAGGCTAGGTAGTAGGTTGGAGCATCGTAAATCTAAGGGCACATTGTCCGTCGCTTTCAATGAGGGTCCTGAGGCTCGGCGGCGAGCGACAGGAGGGAAAAGCGAGAAGAAGAAGGCTTCCTCGGAAGGCTCAGAAGTCTCCCGGACCGTCTAAGCAAGTTCCTGAAACTA
The DNA here is from genome assembly GCA_963575745.1 of Prorocentrum cordatum. NCBI lineage: Eukaryota > Dinophyceae > Prorocentrales > Prorocentraceae > Prorocentrum > Prorocentrum cordatum. The sequence continues at coordinate 17,972 of CAUYUJ010004118.1, read as the reverse complement.
GGTCGGGCATGTCCCCATACAGGCGGCTCTTGGGCGAAACAATAAAAATACCCCAAACATGATGTGTTTATTTATTTTTATATATATACATATATATGTGTATGGAGAAAAATAATTACAACAACAGAAAAACATCCCCTGACGATGTTTTGCTATCTTTGAATATTCCTCCTGTAGAGGGACAGGCCCGACTTAATCCTAAAAACCTCCCCCGGAGGCGCAGAGCACACTCCTCAGCAGGCCCGAGCGCGCTTCCGAGAGGCCCCGCCGCCTCCTGAGAGGGCTTCTCCCTCTCCCTTTCCCTCCTTCGCTCGCCGCCGCCTCCTGGGAAGGCCTTCTCCTCCTCGCCTCCCCCCCGTCGCTCGCCGACGAGAGGTGCCCCAGAACTTCTGCGGGCCACTGGGGCCCGCGGAGGAGCAGAAAAACGTCCGTGGGGGAACCCTGACGGCTTGGGAACTGCGCCCCCCCTCCCCTTAGAGGAGATGTCCCCCCCCCCCACTCTGGGGCGAGAACGAGCCCGTCTGTCTGCTACCATTCTCGAGCCGGAGCTCGCTTCGTGAAGGCCCCCAAGTGGGCCCGAAACGGAGCCGAGAGAAGCCCTGCTGCGAGTTTGCTTCTCACGACGCCCGGCAGGCATGTCTGGGGCTGGCGGGGCGGCGACCCTCCTGACGCTCCTGTTCCTGCTCCTGCTCCTGCCCCTGCTCCTGCTCCTGCTCCTGTTCCTCCTCCTCCTCCTCCTCCTCCTCCACCTCCTTCTCCTCCTCCTCCTCCTCCTGCTCCTCCTCCTCCTCCGAAAAAAGAGCCTCTGAAAATCCCTGTCAACCTGCGAACGCATCCAGAAACATCCGAATACCACCCAATATCTCCTCCTCCACCTCCTCGCCTTGCACCTCCCCGTCCCCCTCCTTCACTCACCCCCCCTCTCCTAATCTTCCTCCACTATCCTCCTCCCGTATCCTCCTCCCCTATTCTCCTCCCGTTCCTTCTTCTCCTCCTCATTCCCCTCATCCTCCTTCGACACCTATCCCCCTCGCTTCTGCTCCTCCACCATTGTTCTCGTCTCCTCCCCCACACGACAGGAACTGGCAGCCGACTGCCCTGGCCCACGGAGAATAGGAGCTGAGATCCCTGCAAGCGGCCACGGTCAGCATCGAGACAAAATGATGCCAGCTATTCGCGGCAAGAACAAATCGGAGTGAGGAGGCCGAACGGTCTCACACCGTCCGTGGGCGCACGGGGATGGTTAATGCTGTCGCTGTTGTTGCGTTGTTGTTAATTTCTAACTTATGCAAAATAATATCGTTGATCCCCCTCTCCCGTATCAGACGTGTTTCTTAAACTAAAACGCCCCTCCCGGGGGGCTCGTATCCTATTTTCAAAAGGGAAAGTCTTGGGTGTCCAAGCCAAGCGCTTGCCCACCACACTACAAAATACAATACTAACATAAGCAGCAATAACAACAGCAGCAACAACACCAACAACACCAATCATTTTAAGACTGTTCGCTCACATCTGTTCGCGGGCCATTTAACACGTGTATCCCGAACCCTCGATATCCGCCGTCTTCGTCTTCGATCGTACCCGCTTGGGAGTATATGTGTGAGCATGTGTGTAGTACATATACATATGTGTATACATTTATATATACACACATATCTATATATATATATATATATATCAAAGTGAGGGGCGGCCGAACGGTCATTCAGTGTCCCTGGGCGCGTGGCTGACTAGGGAATTCGTGGTGGAAATTCGGTTTGTTGCGTTACTGTTGTCGTTGTTGTTGTTGTTGTTGTTGTTGGTGTTGCTGTTGTTACTGTCGTTGTTGTTGCTGTTGTTGGTGTTGTTGTTACTGTTGTTGCTGCTGTTGTTGCTGTTGAACTCTCATCTCTGAAAAATACTTATTGTTGATCCCCCTCACCGGCGCATGCTGTTTTTTCGTAATCAAAGTGTGCCCTTCGACGCTCGCACCCTGTTTTTTGACGGGGGAAATCTTGATGCTCAAACTGCGCCCCTGGCCCCCGGATAACAACAAGAACGGCTCCCGCCTGAGACTTCCTTACAATTTAACCAGGACCCCCGCTCCCGCCCGAGACTTCCTCGCATGTTACTCAAGAATCGCGCTTTCGCTTGGGACTTCCTTACAATTTATTAAGGAATCGCTCTCCCGGCGCTCTGGAGTCGCGCTTTCGCTGGAGACTTGCTTGCAACTTACTGAAGAATAGCGCCCTTGCGTTGGAATTTCTTGCAATTTGCTCAAGCGCCGCGCTCCCGACACCCACTCACCCAGGAGTCGCGCCCGTTGTGGCCCCATGCGCATGCCCTTCGTGGCCCCGCTGTCGCCGTTTGTGGCCTCACTGTCCTACGTGGCCTAATTTCTAACTACCCTCAGTGGCCCCATCGTTGCCTTCTGTGGCCCCACATTTTCTGCCCTTCGTGGCCCCCGCTCGTTCGTGTTTTTCGTGGCCCCATACGCATTCCCTTCGTGTCCCCGCTGTCGCCCTTCGTGGCCTACTTTGTGTCCTTCGTGGCCCTGCTGTCGTTCTCTCTCGCTCTCGCTTTCGCTCGTCGTCGCCGTCGTAGTCGTCGTCGCCGTCGTCGTCGACGTCGTCGTCGACGTCGACGTCGTCGTCGTGGTCGGTCTCCTGTCCGTCCCTCTTGGGGTCGGGTCGACGGTCCGCGGCCGCCCCGCCGATCAGCGCTGCCGCTGGCCAGGCCGACGGTCCGCGGCCGCCCCGCCGCTTGCCGGGGCCCGGCCTGCAGGAAAAAAAATATACCCCCCAAAAAGGGGTTCGATCGAAGACGAAGAGGGCGGGCATCGAGGGTTTGAAAAATAAGCATTATTGGACACTCGAACAGATAAGGGCGAACAGTCTTAAAATGATTGTTGTTGAGCTCTCATGTATGAAGAATCATTATTGCTGATCCCCCCTCACCGGTGCATGCTGTTTTTTCGCCATCAAAGTGTGCCCCTCGACGCTCGCACCCTGTTTTTTGACAGGGAAAGTCTTCGCGCTCAAACTGGGCCCCTGGCCCTACGGATTACAACAACAACGGCTCCCGCCAAAGACTTCCTCCAAATTTACTTAGGACCCCCGCTCCTGAGACTTCCTCACAATTTACTCAGGATCGACGCTCCCGCCTGTAACCTCCTCTCAGTTTAGTCAGGACTCCCGCTCCCATCTGAGACTTGCACACAATCCACTCCTGAACGGGGCTCCCGCTTGAGACTTCCTCGCGATTGAATCAAGACCCCCGCTCCCGCCAAAGAACCCTTCACATGTTACTCAGGAATTGCGCTCTCGCCTGTGACTTCCATACAATTTATTCAGACATCGCGCTTTCGACGCTCAGGAAGCACGCTGCGCCAAGGACGCCGTTACAATGTACTCAATAATCGCGCTCTCGCCATACTCAGGCATCCCGCTTGAATGTCCCACCCGCCCGACCCGCCCGTCAGGGGATCGCCCGCCCGTCGTGGGCGCCCGCCCGAGACTTCCTTCAGGAACGGCGTTTCCGCCTAGGATTTCCTCGAACGTTCACGCTCTTACCTTCCTGCTCCTCCTCCCTCTCCCTCCTCCCTCCTCCCTCCTCTCCTCCCTTCCCTCTCCCCCCTCTCTTCCCTCATCCTTATGCCTCTCTGTCCAATATCCTCTCCATCCTCTCCCTCCTCCCTTATCCCTCCCCTCTCCTGCCTCCTCCCTCCCTCTTTCTTTATTTCTTTCTTTCCTTATTTCTCTGTCTCTCTCTCTCTCTCTCTCTACACACACACATATCTATATATATGTATGTATCCCCACTCTCTCTGTCTCTGTCTCTCTAGATCTCTATCTCTCTCTCTCTCTCTCTCTCTCTCTCTCTCTCTCTCTCTCTTTCTCTCTCTACACCTCTCTTATCTGTCAGTCTTTTCCCGAGAGGCCTCGAGGGTGAAGCCCCTCTCGCCCAGCGGAACCGCGCGCGTGCTCCCACGCGCAGCAGAAGGAGCAGTGAACACAGCGCCGGGTTTGCCACGGAACTTGCACTCGGGTTGGAAGACATATCCCCGCGCGCGAAGCCGACTAACCGTGGGAGACGCTTTTCCTCCTCCTCCTCCTCCTCCTCCTCCTCCTCCTCCTCCTCCTCCTCCACGCGCTTTCTCGAGGCAACCCATGGGCCCTGGAGAGGACACCCCTCGAACCCCTCGAACAAAAAAACGAACGAGAATTCGGCGGCCGCCTCTCGCGGCGCCCGCCTCGGTTTCTGAGCGCGCCCGCTTCTTCTCCTCGGGCACGGGCGGCTTGCCGGGCCCGGGAATCGTCGAAGGCAAGAGGAGGAGGAGGAGGAAGAGAAGGGAGGAGGAGAAGGAGGAGGAGGAGGACGAGAGGAAATCTCTCGGCAACAAACGAAGGCGACACAACATCGGGCTCGACCTCGACCCCAAGTCTGCCCACGACGGCGGGCGGGCTCCCGCGAGGCGGGGATTCATGCATATCCACCGCCTGGGACCCAACGCCCTGGTGCCCCAGCGGGCGGCGGATGTGGATATATGTTTGACCCCCGGGGGCCCGAATCTATCCATGTCCACCGCCTGCCGAGGCCCCCGAGCACTGATCCTCCAGGCGATGGCCATGTATACGCTCCCGCCTAAGATCTCTTGGCGACAGACGAATGCGACATAAAAGTCCGGTTCGATCTCCGACAAACGAATGCGAAGTCACATCCTCCGTCGCGGGCCCACGAGAGCACGTCGCACAGCGGGGCCCTGCCGCGCCCGAGCAAAGCTCCGTTGCTCGGCCGAGAAGGCGGGGCAGCAGCGGCAGCAGAGTGGAACGACAGATTCAGCGTGCACGGGGTGTAACCACATTGCCAGGGGAGCAAAAAGTGGCATGAACATAAAAACTCGGAGGTCCGCGCGGATTTCTCGGATCGGCGCTGGACCCCCCTCCCTGGCGCGCGGAGCGCGCCAGGGGCGGCGCCGGAAGCGCCGCCGGGGGGCTCCAGCGCCGATCCGAGAAATCCGCGCGGACCTCCGAGTTTTTACGTTTATGACACTTTGTGGTCCCCTAATTGCTGAACTGGCCGAAGGTCTTCCCTCGGCACCGCGGCCACCCGCCATGCGGCAGCATGTCGCTTCAACGCCGTGCCCGTGGCGTCCAGCGGGCCCCTTTGCTCCGCGGGCCCCCAGCTCGACTCGGAACCAGCCCCCCCCCACCGAGGTGCCAACGGCCGCGGCGGCAGCCCGTCGAGGCCCCCTCGCCCGACGCGGGCCGACGGCACAGAGGCCCCCTCCATGGTTGGATGGCGGAGGGGACGATGCCGGTGGCCCCATGCGTCTCGCAGGGACTCCTGGCTTCGCCTCGCGCTGCCCTGCCCGCGATGCCTCCCCTTCGTCGCACCGCGCCGCCTCTCGCGGCGCGCGCCGACGGGGCCCCCCCGGGGCGCCCTCGGCGCCCGCCCCCCGCGGAGTCTCGAGCCCCGGGCTGGTCGCGGGGCACTCCCCGAGGGCCCCCGGGGGCGGCCCCGCACGGCGGCGCGCAGCCTCGAGCGCTCGACTGGGGGAGTGTCCACCGTGCGCAGCGCGCGATCGGCCAGTGGCAAGTCGTGATGGGCCTGTTTTCCACCACCACCACCACCACCACCATAGGTTGGAGGGGGAGAGGGTTCTCCTCCTCCTCCTCCTCCTCTCCTCCTCCTCCTCCTCATCATCATCATCATCATCATCATCATCATCATCATCATCATCATCATCATCATCATCATCATCATCATCATCATCATCATCATCATCATCATCATCATCATCATCATCATCATCATCATCATCATCATCATCATCATCATCATCATCATCATCATCATCATCATCCTTGTCCTCCTCCTTCCCCCCTCCAACTTCTGGTGGTGGTGGTGGTGGAAAACAGGCCCAGCAAGTCGAGCTCTCACACTCGCGTGTGCCCTATGGCACCGAGGCTGCTGGCTGGGTCCCTGGCTGGCCCCGTTAGAGCAATTGGTCCCGCACGCCGCGGGGGAAGCCATCGACGCGCAGAGGGGGCGAACGCGTTCACTGGCAGACCGGCGGCCCGCGCCTCCACAGGTGGCCCAGGCGCTGGCTCGGCCTCAGAAAGGGCCGCCGCCGAGCCCTCGACAACCCCTCGCGGGGAAGCCGCCAGCCCCCACGGCCCCGTCGCATAGGAATAGCCAGGGCCGCTTGCAACGGGGTATCAAAATGAGCAGGTTCGTCGCCGGATAATCATAACCCCCCACGCTCACAGGCAGCAACTGGCGAGGAACATACTGACAACACTGCTGCAAATTCTACAATACTCCTACATCAATTATGTAGGAGTATTGTTAATGCACGTTCGTATCGGCGGCGTTCTCAGCAAGGATAGGCCGGCGCCACGCAGCATTCGCAGGGCTGCGGTTTCGAGCGCAGGAGTGGGCGGGCTCCGATTCCGACAGCGTCTCCCACTCCCGGAGCTCATCCTTCCCTGGCGCGCCGCGCAGTCTGAATGCAGATGGGCAGCGCCCCAGCGGCCGTCTGCCCCCAGCTCGAACGCGCGCGGCGCTATCAATATCCGGGGCACCTTGGGCGCGCAGCTGGTCAAATCCATCGAATGGAAAATCTTGCCAAAACAGTCGAGCTCTCCACAGCTCTGGGGCGACATCCGCCAGGTTGGCGCGCTCCCTTCCCAAACCTGCCGCCGATAGCTCCCGGGGCACAAGCTTGCGCAGCACTTTCAGGGGGGCGGGATGAAGTGTTCCGCGGGGGCCTGTTGACCCGACCAAACCTGGGGCCGCTCTGTTCGCTCGGCCAGCATCCTAATGGCGAGCTAGGCGCAGGCAGTGCCCTGGACCTTGTCTCCTGGTTCCGAGACTAGAGCGGGCGCCGGCGCGCCTCGCCAGGGAACGGCGCGCCCGGCGCGCGCCTAGCCGGATTGACGCCCATATTTTCCTGGGAATCGACGATTAATTGTGTCTGTGTGTTTTTGTTCCCTCCCGAGAGACAGCTGCACCAGGGAAGGCAGCCGCAAACTCGCTTGGCCGCTGTGACCGAACCAGCCAACGCAAGAGGGATAGGGCGCGAGAAGCTGCCTCTTCTCCTGGGCTGACCGAAACGGGCCTCCAACCGAAGCATAAACGCGGCAAGGTTCCACAGGTCAGCATGGCTCGCAACCCCGCGGTAAATTAAATGGAAGCCTAAGTTCGCCAAGATGTTCCACTACCCATAGAATCGCCCCTCGGGGGCCCAAGCGGCGGCGCGCCGGCGCGCGGGATATTCCTGGGGGGGGCTTCCCATGTAAACTCACTGCCGGAAGGCTGGCCATGGGTCTCCGCGCCCATGGCCCTGCGCGCGTCTTGCCGAGCTCGCGGGCCCCATGCCCCACATGCAGGGCCCATCAGAGACAGGGGGGCGGGCGCCCTGAGTTCCCTGGAGCGAGAACTTCGGCCCATCTAGCTACAAAAGCTTGCAAACAGTGTCAAGAGGCTGTGCAATCTGATCGTAGTCGGGAGGCTCCTTTAGCGGGCCATTGATCCTGGCAGCCGCCGCATCCTGGCACCCCCTCGTCGTTGGAACCGCCGCCTCCCTTGAGCCTGAAAGTTTTATTTTGCATGGAGCGTGCGTCGATGTCGCCGTATCCTCCGCGACTTGAACATCCTTCACCAGCGCGTGCAAATCTCTAAGGATCCAGAAGTATGGTCGATCATGGGCCTATCAACTCGTGAAGCGGCATTGCTGAGTTCAACTTCTCTGGGCTATTGTCGACATCGCCTCCAGAAGTATACGGACATGTGACCCCCTGGACTTCCTCTCACATTGCGCATAAGCTGGATGCTCCTCGGCGCGAAACCTTAGACCAAATGCGGGTGGCAAATCATGACGGCAAGACAGCCGCGTTCTTCAGTCGCAGGCAACACCAGGCGCCTCGACCTCGCACAACTTCCCCTGATATGGCACCCACACATCAAGGCGATGCTTGACCAAAGCCATAACACCTGCAGAAAACCGTGCTTTGTTCGTCTTCAGAGCCGGTCAGCCATAGAGTCCCCATCCTGGCACCCGCACCTTATCTCGCGTTGTTTGGAACCTGCTCGCTGGTAACCGACGTTTCTGGGCGAGACTGGCATCGGCATCGGCATCGGACAACGGCTCCGACAAGCAACCGATCGTCTCCCAAGTGGACCTGTTGGCCGCGATCCACTCGAGGACTGACTTTGGACACTTCGTTGTCTCTGGGACGAACCCCTCCTCGCATTTGGACATAAACTGAACGATGCACGGGCCGGCTTTCGCCTGCGGCCTGGACGTCTTTCTCGAGGCCGTCGCACTTGTGCTGCTGGGAGCCAGACCTCGCCCAAACTCGGGCCCCGGAGGCTACCTGGCCTCCCTGTCGCGGGGGGTCCTGGGACCCGTGGCCTCTCTGACACCGCCAGGCGGTTCCCCTCGAATGGGTTTCCTGGGGCCGGCCACTACGTTTGGCAGCAGCAGGCGGACCACTTGCCATCGCTCGGACGTTCGTTCCCCGTGCACTCCTCGATGTCGTGCGTGTTTTGTTTCGCTCGATGATCCAGGATGTTCCTCAAGGGTCCTCGCCGAGAAAAAAATACACACGTCCGAGCGATGCCAGGACCACCCGAAATGCGCCGCGAAGTTGCTGTTGGATAGCGAACATCGCCTGTTCTGACCTCAAAGGGGGTTCCTGGGTTCGGTGGCCTCCAATACCACTGGGCGTTCCCCTCCAAGGGGCTTCCTGGGATCGGTCGCGGGGGATGGCAGCGGCAGTCGGTCCACCCAATCCACCTCTGGACAGATTGGAAATATCGCCCATCCTGGGACTGTTAAGGAGATGACTCCCCAGCACATTTCGACGTGAATGGGTGTGGTACTGGTGCTGCTTCGAGTGCTTGAACGACGGTCTTCGCGAGATCTCTTGCCTTATAATTTGCGCCCGTCGACTTTTTATTAGCAGTGGGTTCAGCAGCCGGCTGTTGCAGGTGTTATGCTGCAGGTGGCTCAAGCATGGTTTGGCAATCGTCACCATTTCGCTCCTCTGCTTGCAACTCCATTGTTCGTGCTTCACGTATGTACACATTTCCTCTGCCTGCAGAATTCCTCTGCCTGCTGCTCGAACTGACCGAGCATATGCTGAGTGGTTTCCTGAAGAAATGTGTGGGACGTCCTGGCACGGCTCTGGGCCCCGACTTGTCTTCTTCCGAAGGATCCATCAACTGTGACAGCCCAAACATCGCATTCGGGTCGATGTGCAAATCGCTCCCCAACCACATCAGTGCGCAATTCGGTGACCGCCACACGATTCGCTGCATCATGCCGACCTACCCGTTGCAATCCCCTCTCAACTTGTACTGCCCGAGCTGCAAGGTGCTCCTGGCTCGTCCTGTGCTGTTCGATCAACTTTCCAGGCTTGTTACGGAGCTGCGTGAGCTGCCGAGTTGCTTCCTGGGCACGTTGCTGTGGCGGGCGATCTGGCTGACGAACTGCTGGGGGGGGGGAGCTCGGCACGGCACGAAGCGGCCATCGCGTCACCGATCTCTTCGCACGACGCCACCAGCTGCGGGATCTCCGACGCTGCAGCTGCTCCTCTGTCCGAGCTTCCCTCGAGAGGTGGAGCGCACCGTGAACTTCCGAACTTGGCACCACCCCCTTTCCAAAACGACCTGGGCCTACAACAACTCTGCTTCAACATCGCGCCGTGACTCCCCACAATGCTTGCACAAAGTCAAGTGCCACCTGTTGCCTGGCGCATCCCAAACTCCCACATCTCCAGGCCCCGCGAAACCGAGTGTAAGAAGACGGCGCGTTCATTGCAACATGAGAACGGCGCGATCAAACGTCATCGTGTCTTTGCTCCTGCAGGAGCTACGAAACCCATCTAGCTCAACAAATAAACAAATACGACTCCCCTTGCCAGAAAGGTCATGTCCTGAACCGAATCGCTACAGACTTGCACCCTCATCGTATTTTCTTGCCTTCATTAATCCTCCTCATCCCTCCCTCCCTCGCTCCCTCCCTCCCTCCCTCCGTCCCTCCTCTTCCTCCTCCGCCTCCTCCTCCGTCGCACCCGCAGGCGTGTTGGTAGGGAGTGCCAGGCGTTTCGCTTGAGACTTCATCGCCATGGAAACTCCCGAAGCGTGAAACTTGCAACAGGTTCCAGGACGAAGGACGTGTGGTTTTCAACATGTTGCCCTCGCCTTAACGCCGCTCTCATTCGTCTTCAAAGGTTGCAGCTGCTTGCAAGATGGAGGGTGGCTCTTGTTAACCGTGTGTTAACAAGCATGCCGCGCACATGCGCTCAACAACAAATAGTCCGATTCCAAGGGTTCGTAGGGCTGAAATCCCAGAAATGCTGTTCCGCCATGAACTAGGATTGTCAGGACACAAGCGTCACATTGAAAAGTGGTGGTGCGGTCGCAGGAATGGCGTCCTGGCACGACTCGTGGCTGACAGGACGCGACAGTCACGTTGATCCGCGGCGCTGAAGTGCCAGGAACGGCGCTCTGGCTCGATTCCGGATTCTCAAACGGTTGTGTTTCCCTCCCTCGCCCCCTCCCCCCCTCCCTCCCCGGGGCCTGGGCCAGCACGACCTGCGCCTGCTCCGTCGCCGATGCGCGCTGCTGCCCCTGGGGCAGCGAGGGGCGCGGAGGGGCACGCCTGCAGGCCCGTTCCCTGCCGATGGGGCCGAGGGGAGCACCAACGGCTCCCAGACATGTTCGCGTCGTGATTGTTGTCAACAATGCATATCTATATATATATATATATGTATACATGTGTATATTTATATATATGTATATATATATACAAATATACATATACATATACAGATATACATATACATATACATATACATATGCATACAAACATATATATATATATATATGCACACATACATGCATACATGCATACATGCATACATGTATGCATGCATGCATGCATGCATGCATACATGCATACATACATACATACATACATACATACATGCATGCATGCATGCATGCATGCATACATACATACGTGTAAACAAAAAGAAAAGCTGCAAGAGCTTGGCCGCTCTCGGCCTCTAGGGGCCTCGCTGGGCCCTGACGCTGGGCACTGGAGAAAGGGTCGGGACCTCTGGGGACTCCGCACCGAGAAGCATCCAGACAGCGCACGTCTGGGCTCACCTGCGCCGATCCCGGCCGGGCCCGTCATCACGCCCGAGGTCAATGCACACACCTCCCAAGCGAGTCCAGGGAAAGAGAAAGAGAGAGAGAGAGAGAGAGCGAGAGAGAACGAACCGATCCCTCTCGGGCCAAGGATAGAGCACAATCGACCCGTATAACGAGGATGCGCGAGAAGGATTCGCGAAGGGCCCAGGCGCCCAACCGTTATTCAGAAACGGCCGAGCCCCTGAGCCCAAGGGGCCACAGGCGTCGGGCAGAGAAGAGGATACATACTCGTATTGGCACGCGGGAGCAGGTATAAACGCCTACGCATGTGCTCAACGGGCGAAGAACGGTATAACATAAACTGTTCCGTCACCGGGAGCGCTGCCCCAGGGCGGCTGGACAGCTTATACCTTGATGTGCCACGGTCGGATTCTAAACTTTCCAGCCGCCCTGGGTCAGGCGCCCCCGACAGCGAAAAAGTGTATGTTATACCGTTCTTCGCCCGTAGACGCGCACTGATCAGAGGTGGGGGGTGCCCGCACGGTCTCACTTCATCCCTGAGCGTGCGTGGCCGTTGTGGGCCCCTGTCTAGGGAATCGAACTCTATACACCCACGCTTTTTCCGGCCCTGCATTGAAATTTGCACTGGAGAGCGGATCCTGGTGTATACGGGACCCTGGTGTATACATGTTTCGTCGTTTCCCCGGGACATCGAGGAAAAAAGTATACACCACACCACCCCAGCGTCGTCCCCGACCCTCAACAAGTACTGGGATTGGAAAACAGCCCGCCACTGGTAATGTATATATTCCAATTTCCGACTGTCTGCTCGACGCGGGGGTCCGGGGTCCTGGGAGGAGGGGTCCTCGGCGGGGGGTCCTGGGCAGGGGGGCCCCGGGCAGGGGGTCCTCGGCGGGGGTCCTGGGCGGGTCGGTCCTGGGCGGGGGGTCCTGGGCGAGGGGTCCTCAGCGAGAGCAGTTGGCGAGAGCGCCGGGCCGAAGGCTGGCGCGGACTTGCTGGTGAGAGATGCTGGTCAGCAGCCGTGTTGGCCCAAGATGGCTCCGACAAAGGAGCGCCGCTTCCTCGAAGCGACTGGCCGCCATGATGCGTCACCATACCCCCACTCTTATCCGCTAGCGCTGGGGTGCTACGTAAAAAGGTCTGTATGCCTACAACAAGCACGCGCTGGTCATGGTGCACCATCGTCCTCTTCATGATCGCTTGGTTGCTGGCCGTGTCCCTGACAGCCCGAAGGGCCGACGCATCCTAAGGCGAAGAACTTGCGCGTATGCCTGGGGCTAGCAGCAGATCCCGAGAGGCCATCCCCTTACCTACCACAGCCCCAGTCCAGCAACAGCGCCCTCCTCCTCCTCCTCCACCTCTTCCTCCTACTCCTCCACTCCCCCCCTCCCTCCTTCTCCTCCTCCTCCTCCTCCACATCCTCCTCCTCATCATTCTCCTCCTCGTCATCGTTGTCCTGCTCCTCCTACTCCATCTCCTCCATCTCCTCCTCCTCCTCATCCTCATCCTTGTCCTCCTTCTCCTCCTCCTCCTCGTCCTCGTCATCCTCCTCCTACTCCATCTCCTCCTCCTCCTCCTCCTCCTTATCCTGCTCCCCCCCTCCTCCCCACCCATCCCTCGATCCTTATTATGGTGACAAGCCGGTAACACATATTCCTACTCTGCCAACTCGCAAGCCCATAGCAACCGTACCCGAGTGGTCCCATCCGACATGCAAGCAACAATGCAAAGTCGGCATGTTTTAATTCAGCATGGACATTACGTCGTCCACGCTGTCAGAAACGGTGCCTCGCCCGAATGCCATCGGTTCGCTAGCTGGAAGCGCGTTCCAAACCAAGTATCTGTGTGCTCCAGCATTGATTCTTATGGTATGGGACGGAGGGTGGGAATAGACGGGACCCTCTGACTCGCTCGAGTTCGCTACCGTGACGCCTCCTCCTCTTCCTCCTCCTCCTCCTCACATTCATCATTATCATCAGCATCAGCATCAGCATCAGCATCAGCATCAACATCATCATCATCATCAGCATCATCATCATCATCATCATCAGCATCATCATCAGAAGCAGCAGCATCATCAGCATCATCATCATTACCATCACCATCACCATCACCTTCACCATCGCCATCACCATCGCCATCACCATCACCACCACCCTCGTCATCAGTAGCACCATCAGCACCGTCATTATCATCAGTATCATCATCAGCATCATCATCAGCATCATCATCAGCATCGTCACCATCAGCATCACCATCATCATCACATCATCATCATCATCATCATCATCATCATCATCATCATCATCATCATCATCATCATCATCATCATGATCATCATCATAATCATCATACTCATCAGCAGCATCATCAGCATCACCATCAGCATCACCGTCAGCATCAGCATCATCAGCATCAGCATCAGCATCAGCATCATCATCATCATCATCATCATAATCATCAGCATCATCATCAACAACGACACCATCGTCGTTCTCCTCATCATCATCAGCATTAGCATCAGCATCATCAGCAGCATCATCAACATCAAAATCATCTGCATCATCATAGATGGCATCATCATCATCTCCGGAATCGGCATCATCATCATAAACATAGTCAGCATCATCATCAGCAGCAGCATCAGCAGCATCATCACCATCATCGTCAAAACCAATATCATCAGTCAGCATCAGCATCCTCATCATCATTATCATCATCATCTTCATCATCATCATCATCATCATCATCATCATCATCATCAGCATCGGCATCTTCATCATCAGCAGCAGCAGCATCATCATCATCATTATCATCCTAATCCTCACCCCCTCCTCCTCTACCTCCTCTTGTGCCTCCTCCTCCTCCTCCTCTTCCTCCTCCTCCTCCCACTCTTTCTCATCCCCCTCTCCTTCATCCTCATCCTCCTCCTCCTCCTCCTCCTCCTCCTCCTCCTCCCCCTTCTCATCCTCATCCTCCTCCCCCTCCTCATCATCATCCCCATCCCCATCCTCATCATCATCCTCATCCTCATCCTCGTCCTCCTCATCCTACTCTTCCTCCTGCTCCCCCAGGACACATGCGCCACTGCTGGCAAGGTCCACCACGGCATCGCCCACGACGCCTTCACCGCCACCGCCAAAGCCATGGTCGTAATCGTCGTCGCTGCCGCCACCGCCGCCGCCACCGTCGTCGTCCACGCTGAAGGACATCGATAGAGGCCGGGCCGAAGGCCACGCCGACGCCGAAAGCTCCGCCGAAGGCCCGCGGGACCGCAGGGGCACTCGGCAACAACCGCGCGAGGCGGGGGGGCCTCCGGCCCCGCCGCCGCGATCGCGGCGCAGAGCTCCCGGATGCGCCCCTGCGGCCGGGAGTAGGGAGCAGGGAGGGAGGAGGGGCAGGGTGCGCGGGGGAGTGAGGGGGGGGGGACAGGGAGCAGGCTCCCATCATTCCCCTACCTCCTTCCATCCATCCTCTCATCCCTCCTGCCTCCTCCCTCCTGCCTCCTCCCTCCTCCCTCCTCCCTCCTCTCTCCTCCCTCCTCCCTCTTCCCTCCTCGTGCCTCCCTCCTCCCTCCCCTCCCCTCTCCTGTGTCCTCCCTCATGTGTCCTCTCTCCTCTGTCCTCCTTCCTGCCCTCCCCTCCTCTGTCCTCCGTCCTCCGTCCTCATCCCTCCTCCGTCCTCCCTCCTCTGTCCGGCCTCCTCCCACGTCCCTCATCATCGTCACATCATGTATCCTCTTCTGCCTTCTCGCCTCGCCTCTCTCTCGTCGTACCTCATCAACCTCCTCCTCGCTGGGCAGCGGCCCCAGCACCTGACCCGCTGTAGAGCAGGTGCCCACTGGGTTCGGTCAACGCGCGAGGCCCTCGCGCCCCGTCGAACCCCCCCCCCAAAAAAAAAGAAAGGAACCAGCAGCGGGCGGGAGCAATGGCGTGAGCCACTCGGCCCCGCCGTGCGCGCACACACGCCCGACAGAGGCAGAGGGCGGGAGCGGAACGGGGGAAGGGAAGAGAGACAGTGTCCCGGGGGTCTGCCTGCCAGACCACCCCAACCTTAGGAGGCAACTACTGGGAGGTTTTCGTCGGAAGGATTAAAAAGGATTGAGCCCCATTGGGGGGCTGTTACGCCAGAGTGGGCCTCGGATCAAGCGGGATTCAGCCAAATTAAGCGGGATTAAGCGGGATTAAGCGGGAATAAGCGAGATTAACCTGGATTTCGGACAGGGCAACCGGAAGACCCGAATTTGACCCGAATTTCGGGTTGGGGGGGTACGGGTTCCAGGTGTTTTTTCGGTGTTCCCCGACCCCCCCCCAACTGGAAACGGAGGGCAAATTGAGGCTGGAAACGCAAAGCCGACGCTGCAATGCCCCGGGGCAGGGCGGGTGCGCGGCGTGCCTCGCAGACGGCGGGGCCTCTCAGGCTGGGGCCGCTGCGTTGCAGTAGACAGAGGAGGAAGAAGAAGGAAGAGGAGAAGGAGGAGGACGAGGAGAAGGAGGAGGAGGAGGAGGAGGAGGACGAGGAGAAGGAGGAGGAGGAGGAGGAGGAGGAGCACCCCGCCGTGCGCGCACACACGCCCGACAGAGGCAGAGGGCGGGAGCGGAACGGGGGAAGGGAAGAGAGACAGTGTCCCGGGGGTCTGCCTGCCAGACCACCCCAACCTTAGGAGGCAACTACTGGGAGGTTTTCGTCGGAAGGATTAAAAAGGATTGAGCCCCATTGGGGGGCTGTTACGCCAGAGTGGGCCTCGGATCAAGCGGGATTCAGCCAAATTAAGCGGGATTAAGCGGGATTAAGCGGGAATAAGCGAGATTAACCTGGATTTCGGACAGGGCAACCGGAAGACCCGAATTTGACCCGAATTTCGGGTTGGGGGGGTACGGGTTCCAGGTGTTTTTTCGGTGTTCCCCGACCCCCCCCCAACTGGAAACGGAGGGCAAATTGAGGCTGGAAACGCAAAGCCGACGCTGCAATGCCCCGGGGCAGGGCGGGTGCGCGGCGTGCCTCGCAGACGGCGGGGCCTCTCAGGCTGGGGCCGCTGCGTTGCAGTAGACAGAGGAGGAAGAAGAAGGAAGAGGAGAAGGAGGAGGACGAGGAGAAGGAGGAGGAGGAGGAGGAGGAGGAGCAAGAGGAGAAGAGAAAGGAGGAGAAGGAGGAGGAGAAGGCGGAGGAGAGAAAAGAGGCGGCGGAGAGGAGGCCGGCGCACGGCGGCCCACATGCCGCAGCCCGGCGGGCCCCCCCGGGCGCTGCAGCGCCACCCGGGCAGAGGCGCGACGCAGCCTCGAGCGCCTGGCAGGCCTGGGCGTCCCGTGGGGTGCTTCTGCGCAGCGTGTCGCGGCGGCGGCCGCAGCGACACCCTTGGCCTTGCTCCTCTCCTCCTCCTCCTCCTCCTCCTCCTCCTCCTCCTCCGCCTCCGCCTCCGCCTCCGCCTCCGCATCCGCCTCCGCCTCCGCCTCCGCCTCCGCCTCCGCCTCCTCCTCCGCCTCCTCCTCCGCTTCTCCTCCTCCTCCTCCTCCTCCTCCTCCTCCTCCTCCTCCTCCTCCTCCTCCTCCTCCTCCTCTTCCCCGAATGGATCGCATGTCGCTCCGCTCCGCGGGGCGGGAGACCGGGATAGGCTCGCGGCGTTGACGCTTGGGGGCCAGGGCGTGGACAGCGTGTCGCGCCGAGGCGTGGTGGGCCAGAATTGGCGGCGCCGACGGTCCGCGCGGATTTCTTGGATCTGCGATGGACACCCCTTCCTGGCGCGGGGAGCGCGCCAGGGGCGGCTCCAAATGCGCCGCCAGGGGGTGGGGGTCCCTAGCGCCGACCCCAAAAATCCGCGCGGAGCGCCACATGTTTATGTTTATGCCGCTTTCTCTTCTTCGATGACCGTAGCTCCGCGGCCTGGCGACCGCCCGGGCATTGCTCACTCGCTTGGCGGAGGAGCCACTGCCTGGACTCGCCCCCCCCCCGAGCGCCCCGGCGGCACGAACCACGCGACGTGTTCCAGCCGCCGCCTGATCAGGGACCCAGAACGGATACTTTTTTCGGCGGCGAGCACAGGGGGAAGTGAGAAGGAGAAGGCCCTCTCAGAGGGCGGCGGAACTTCTCAGAAGCCCTCGCGCCTTCTGAGAAGTACTTGTTGTGCCTTCGGGGACGGCTTAAAAACATTCTCAGAAGGCCATGGGGGGTTCCGAGCCTTCTGAGGCGTGGAGGAGGAGGAGGAGGAGGAGGAGGAGGAGGAGGAGGAGGAGGAGGAGGGGGAGGAGGGGGAGGGGGAGGAGGGGGAGGAGTGGGCGGGGGCCTGGCCTCGAGCCCGAGCTGGAGCTGCTCCACCACCATCTTGTCAAACGCGCCGCGCTCCTCGGGCCGGCGGGGGGCGGGCCCAGAGATCCAACGCGTGGGAAAAAACGTGACGACAATTTTTCACGGTTTTCGGCCTCGAGGTGGCCTCGCCAGGCCCCAGGACCGTCGAAAAGCGACTCGGGTGAAAAAAACTGACCCCGGGGAACTGGTCGAGACGTTCGGGGACCACGCCTTGGAGAAATCACGCCATCGGATCTCTGGGGGGGGAGGGAAGTCCCAGGCGAGTCGTTGGTCTGCACACGGCCTCCACCCCATTCGAGCGAAGAACAGAAGCGGGACCGACGCGAGAGGGCACAACGACCGAACGCCGCGGGGCCTGCGCGAGCCGCCGCCCGCGTGGCACACCCGCGCAGAGAAGAGGGCGCCTATGTGCGCGCGTCCTTGCGCGCGAAGCTTACGCGCGTAGGAAGAGGAGGAGGAGGAGGAGGAGGAGGAGGAGGAGGAGGAGGAGGAGGAGGAGGAGG
>CAUYUJ010004117.1:62500-72853 GCA_963575745.1 Prorocentrum cordatum | reverse complement strand
GAGGGGGAGGGAGGAGGAGGAGGAGAGGGAAGAACGCCGTTGCAGCGGTGGAAGTGGGCAGAGCCTGCGCGGGTGGAGGGCGAAGGCAGAGGGACCGACATATGGACGTGGATCCTGGATGCTCTTCTCCTTCTCGTCGCGCAGGGAGGAGGAGGAGGGGGAGGAGGAGGAGGAGGAGGAGGAGAGCGGGCGAGGGGCAGAGCGAAGGCAGAGGGGCCGACATATGGACGCGGCTCCTGGATGCTCTTCTCCTTCTCGTCGCGCAGGGAGTCGCACCACTGGTGGAACGCGGCGAACTCCACCTCCTCGGTGTGCTTGGCCTCCACCCCCTTGGCGGTCATCTCGTCCAGCATCTGGAGCACCTCCCCCACCCGCGCGCCCCCCCCACACTGCACTCGCAGGCAGGCGCCGCGTGGCTCTCGCCGCTGTCGATCACTGCGTCTGCGCTCGATTGCAAATCGCTGGTGCGCGGCCAGAATGCCGCGGGGGCGTAAACAGTAGTGGCTCCTCGGAGGGGGGGGGCACTTTCGGTGCGGACACTGTGCCTCGTATACGTGACGTCGGCAGCATCTGGCGTTCAACCCTTGGCTGCGAACGTCTCGGCCACCACGCAGAGCCACGCACTGTGTGGTGTCAGAGCTTGTCTCTATGGGATCGTTTCTGGAGCGTTCGGCGGAGCAGCGAACAACATTCCCCCTCCCGCATCGGCGTCGAGCCCAGCATGCGCCCGTGTCTGCTCCGAGCTGCCACGCTGTTTGCCCTTCGAAGAGTGGCACCATGCCAGCACACAAGTTTCAGGCATGGTCGGCTGTGCTGCCCCCGAGCGCGCCCATCCGCAGTGCAATGGCGGATACGCGCGGCGGCGCAATTCGGCAAAGCACGGCAGCCGAATCAACGCGATGCCCGCCAGAAGCAACCTCCTGCAGTGCCAGGTCCAGGTGGCGAGGCGGCACGCTGGAGCCGAAGAGCACGGGCAGATTCTGTGGACGCTGAACGAATGCTGTACGACGTTTCTCTCCTCGGACAAATTGAACACCACAATCGGCGGCGCCTGGGCGCCGCTGGCTGTTTCATCTCACGCTGCAAAGGAATCGGAACGCAAGTATTGGACAGGGAGCCCTTGCTGAGAAACTACAGAACTGCGAGGTGTCGACATTCCTTACGCCTCCACGGGTCAGTGTTGTGCCCAGGGTGTTCCCCATTATTCTGGCCTTGGGGACGTCAGGCCTTCCCCTCCTCCTTCTCCTGCCCAGTCCCCCCATCCCCAAACTCTATGCCTGAAGATGTCGACGCCTCACCCTGCTCCCCCTCCTCCTCCTCCTCCTCCTCTTCCTCCTCCTCCTCCTCCTCCTCCTCCTCCTCCGCAGAATCAGCATCGTCATCGTTATCATCATCATCATCATCATCATCATCATCATCATCATCATCATCATCATCATCATCATCATCACCACCACCACCACCACCATCATCGTTATCATCATTACCATCATCATAACCATCACCATCATCATTCGTATACTCCTCCTCCCGAGCTCCGTGTTCCAGCCGCACGGCGGGCCACAAGTCTAGCACCTGGGCGAGCGACAGCGGGACCCGGCCAGCGAACACGAAGGCCGAGCACGCGATGCTCCCAAACCTGTTAGACCATCGTGGACCTCCCGAACAGGGCCGCACATAACCTATTCTCGAAGGCTTCGGCTCCGTCGCAGCACACTCATCATAGTAGAAGGGCTCGGTGATCCTAGACATGAGTACCCCCTTGTCGCTTTTGCCCTGGACGATGGTGTGAGGCAGCCTACTGCTTTTGCAAAGACCACGCTGGCCGCCAAGGCAATGCGACCCACTCGGCCAGGGCGGTCACACAAGGGCTGGTGCTGAGGAAGGCGGTCGACTTCCTCCAAGGAGAGCCCCATATAGAAAAGTCGCTCACGGTCACGGTGATCTTCCTGGACTTCTGAAGCCTCTGGACCACTGGGCAAGGCCAAGGCGACTACGAGTGGGTTTCTCAAGGGCTGTTGGAATCTCCTACACTATTAGGGGAACAAAAAGTGACATACACATAAAAAACTCAGAGGTCCGCGCGGATCTCTCGGATCGGCGCTGGGGCCCCCCGGCGGCGCCTCCGGCGCCGCCCCTGGCGCGCTCCGCGTGCCAGGGAGGGGGGGCCCAGCGCCGATCCGAGAAATCCGCGCGGACCTCCGAGATGTTCATGTTTGTGCCACTTCTTGTTCCCCTAGCTATTGACTACCTACCAGACCACCCCAACCCAACCCGAAGACCCGAATTTGACCCGAATTTCGGGTTGGGGGGGGTACGGATATCATGTGTTTTTTCAACGTTCCCCGACCCCCCCCCCACTGGAAATCGAGGATAAATTTGGGCCTTCGGGTTGGGTTGGGGTGGTTTGGTGGGTGGTGAGCTATGGCGCCACGCACGATGGCGATGGAAAAAAAACACGGGCGAGCCGCCAACGCGAGCTCTGTCGGCGCCGGCGGGGCCGAGGCCTGGCAGCCCCGCGGGCCGAGAGGAGGCCGAGGCCACGGCGCGCCTCCCGCGCTCGGACAAAACAGCCAGCGTGCCGAGGTGGGCGCCGACCACGATGGTGGGCTTGTGTTCCACCACCACCACCATAAGTAGGACGGGGAGGGGGTCCTCCTCCTCCTCCTCCTCCACCTCCTCCTTCTCGGCCTCCTCCTCTTCAGCCTCCTCCTCCTCCTCATCCTCCCCCTCCAACGTATGGTGGTGGTGGTGGAAAACAGGCCCATGACACGAGGCCGCATCGGATCCGACCTCTGCTGCGACTTCGACTGCGCGCCAGGCGCTGGTCTAGGGGAGCGAGGAGTGGCAGAAGCATAACAAAACTCGGAGGTCCGCGCGGATTTCTCGGATCGGCGCTGGACCCTCCTCCCTGGCGCGCGGAGCGCGCCAGGGGCGGCGCCGGAGGCGCCGCCGGGGGGCCCCAGCGCCGATCTGAGAAATCCGCGCGTACCTCCGAGTTGTTATGGTTTATGTTACTTTTTGTTCCCCTGTGGTCATGAGCAGGTTCGAGCTCCAGGTCCGCAAAAAAAACCGGAGGATTGCAAAAAAAAACCTCGTTCAAGTGGTTATTTTTTTTGCAATCCTTCGTTCAAGTGAGGTTTTTTTTTGCAATCCTTCGTTCAAGTGGTTTTTTTTTGCAATCCGTCGTTTTTTTTGCAATCCTTCGAGCAAAGCGTTCAAGCCTCGGCCTGCGACCGCCTCGCCGAGCCCCCCCGGAGCCGGGGAGTGCCTCGCGGAAGAGGCGCGGCCCGAGGCCAGGCGCTGGCCCCGCAGAGCTGGCCGCGGACGGCGCCGCTCTGCGAGAGCGCTCGCAGAGCAGCGCGCGGGCGCGCCTCTCCTCGGGCAGCTCGAGCAGCACCAGCCCGATGCGGCTGCCCTTCTCCCAGACCCCCTCGATTTATGAAAAAATCACGACGGGAGGTTTTTCACTATTTTTGGCCTCTGGGGGGCCTTACCGGCCCTCGGGACCGTCAAAAAACGACTCAGGACGAAAAACCGGTCCCGGGGAATGGGTCGAGACCTCGGGGGGTCGACGTCGTGAAAAAATCATGACGTCGGGGGTCTGGGCTCGCGGAAGCCCACGCACGCCAGCGCCCGCGGCGCCTCGCGCCCTTCGGGGACCTCGGGCCCGGCGCGCAGTCGAGCGAAGCGCCGCCGTGTCTGAGCTGGCACCTGTGGGCGTCGCCCGGCCGACCGTCCAGCGCTGTCGCCATCGCGAATGCCTTCGCGCTCTCCGCCAGGTCGGCCAGCGCGACAACGAACAGCGCCTCCCCTCGGCGCGCCCCGGGCCCCCGATCGAGGGCCAGCCCCCGCGGTGCCGGGCCGATGGCCGCGTGGCGCCCCAGGTCGAGGCGCCTCCTCGTGCCAGCACTCGTCGGCCTTCGACGCCTGCTTCGCTTCCGACGCGCGACACGTCGCCCGAGTCCGCCGCCCGCGCCTTGAATGCCTCCCCTGGCGGAGGGCGTCGCTCGAAGGTCAACGCCACGGCCAGGCCGTGGCCCAGCTGTCCGCGCCGCGTCCTCCTCCTCGTCCTCCTCCTCCTCCTCCTCCTCCTCCTCCTCCTCCTCCTCCTCCTCCTCCCCCTCCTCCTCCTCCTCCTCCTCCTCCTCATCCTCCTCTCCTCCTCCTCCTCCTGCTCTTGCTCTGCTCCTCCTCCTGCTCTCCTCTTCTCCTCCTCACCTCCTCCTCCTCCTCCTCCTCCTCCTCCTCCCTCCTCCTCCTCCTCCCCCTCCTTTCCTCCTCTTTCCTCCTCCTCTCTCCATCTCCTCTCTTCCTCCTCCTCATCCTGGTCCTTCTCCTACCTCCTCCTTCGTCATCTCCTCCTCTCCTTCCTGCCACCTCTCACTCACTGCCCAACTTCCAATGGTAGTCTCCTCCTTCTCATGCTCCTCCGCCTCCTCTCCTCTCTCCCTCCTCCTCCTCTCCTTCCTCCATTCCTCCTTCCTGCCTCCTCCTCCCTTTCCTCCTCCTCCTCCTCCTCCTCCTTCCTCCTCCTCCTCTATCCTCCTACTCCTCTTCTCTCTCCTCCTTCCCTTTGTCATACCTCCTCCTTCGTCCTACTCCTCTCCTTTCCTGCCCCTCCTCCTCCTCCTCCTTCTCCGCCTCCTCCTGCTCCTCCTCTTCCTCTCCTCTCCTCATCCTCCTCCTCCTCCTCCTCCTCCGCCTCCTCTTCCTTCTCCTCATCCTCCTCCTCCTCCTCCTCTTCCTACTCTCCTTCTCCCTCTCCTTCCTCTTCCTCCTTCTCATCCTGTATCCTCCTCCTCTCCTCCTCCTCCTCCTCTCCTCATTCCTCCTCCGCTCCTCCTCCTCCCCCTCCTCCCCTTCCCTCCTCCTCTCTCCTCCTCCTCCCTACTCCCTCCTCCTCTCCTCCTCCTCCTCTTCCTCCTCCTCTCCCCCCCTACTCCTCCTCCTCCTCCTCCCGGCCCTCCTGCCTCCTGCTCATCTCTCCTCCCTCCCTCCTCCCTTCCCCTCCCTCCTCCTCCTCCTCCTCCTCATCCTCTCCTCCTTATTCTTTCCTTCCTTGTCCTTATAGATAACTCCTCCCTGTCGTTGATGACTCTTGGGTTTGCACTGGTCATCCTCCTTCTCCACCTCCACCTCCTCCTCCTCCTCCTCCCTGCCTCCTCCGTTCCTTCTCCTCATAGATAACTCCTCCCTGTCGCACCCCGAGGCCAGTTTGTAGGGCGGGCTGGGCGTTTCGCCTGAGACGCTCTCACCACTTATGACATTGAAACTTAAAAGTGGCAACCGTTTCACGGATGGAGGGCGGCTGGTTTTCAAAATCTGGCTCTCGCCTTAGCGCCGCGCACATTCGCTTTAAAACATTTCAAGAGCTTCACAGATTGAGGGCGGGTCGTTTTCAAAATGTGGTTTTCGCCCTAGCGCCGCGTACATTCTTCGTAACAAATGCAAGAGCTTCACGGATCGAGGGCGGGTCGTTTTGAAAATGTGGCTCTCGCCTTAACGCCGCGCACACTCGCTTTGACAAATTGCAAGAGCTTCACGGATTGAGGGCGGGTTGTTTTTAAAATGTGGCTCTCGCCTTAGCGCCGCGCACATTCGCTTTGACAAATTGCAAGAGCTTCACGGATTGAGGGCGGGTCGTTTTCAAAATGTGGTTATCGCCTCAGCGCCGCGCACATCCTTTGTAAGCAATTGTAAGGTTTTCACTGATTGAAAGCGGCTCTTTTCAAAATGTGGTTTTCGCGTGAGCGCCGCGCACATTCTTTGTAAAACAATTGCCATGAGCTTCACGGATTGAGGGCGGGTCGTTTTCAACATTTGGTTTTCGCATTAGCGCCGCTCGCATTCTTTGCGCAACATGGCAAGGGCTTCACGGATTGAGGGCGGGTGGTTTTCAAAATGTGGTTCTCGCCTTAGCGCCGAGCACACTCTTTGTAAACACTTGCAAGAGCTTCACGGATTGAGGGCGGGTCGTTTTCAAAATGTGGCTCTCGCTTTAGCGCCGCGCACATTCGTTTTAAACATTTGCAAGAATTTCACGGAGTCCCATGGTCAGCGTACCAAACATGATGCTTTGGACGGATTCAGGATTATGCGGGCGCAACGGTTATGTTGATTCGCGGTGTTGGAATCCAGAAAAAAAAGGCGTTATGGTACGATTCTGGATCGCCAAAACGCAGCAGTCAGGTTGATACGTGGCGTTGAAATCCCGAGAACAATGTTTCGGTATGCTTCAAGATCTTCAATCGGTTGTTTTCCAACGACGCAGTTCCCTCAATGGAAATGAACCGTTGTACGGGCCTATGAGAGAGCGCGCCCACAGCGCCGGAGCAAAGGGGGGGGGTCCCCCCTTAGCTACCCCCTCCCTCCCTTCCACCTCCCATGCTGGAAGCCGCCCCCCCCCTCTCCCTCCCTTTTCCGCCTCCCCCCTGAAGCTACCCATCCCCTCCCCCTGTTTCCACAAGAAGGAAGAGCTTAGCTACCCCACTCTCCCCTCGACTCCCCTCTGCCGGAAGCTCCCCCCCCCTCCCCCCCTTTGGTTCCAAAGGGGGGGGGCCTTACCAGCCGGCCGCCCCCCTTATGGCACCTGGGAAGCTAACCCCCCTCCCCCCCTTACGAAAGGGAAGGGGGGCTTAGCTACCACCCCCTCTGCGGAAGCTTTTACCCCCCCTTTTCTCCCGTTTTGGTTCCACAAGGGGGGGGGGGGGAGGCTTAGCACACCCCCCCCTCCCCCCGTCGGCACCCGGGAAGCTCCCCCCCCCCCTCCCCCCCTTACGAAAGGGAAGGGGGGCTTCGCTACCGCCCCCTCCCTTGGACCCCCCTCTGCGGGACGCCCCCCCTCCCTTCCCTCAATTTTTCTCCCCCTCTCCCCTCCCCCCTTTCCACAAGGGAAGGGGCGGCTTGGCTACCACCCCCCTCCCTTGAACTCCCCCTGCCGGACGATCCTCCCCCGTCGCTGCCGTCGCTGCCGTCTCCGTCGCTCGACGACTTCGCACGACGCCGTCGTCGTCCTCGTCGTCGTTGTCGCCGCCGTCGCCGTCATTGTCGCCGTCTTCGTATGACCTCGTCGTGTCGTCACGACGAGGACGAGGCCATGCGAAGACGGCGACGGACGACGGACGACGCGCGACCGACGACGACGACGCCCCAGGGTCAGAGAAAACGAGACCACGACCCAGGGGCTGAGAAAACGAGAAAACGAAGCAGGGTCCGAGAAACAGCCCGAGAAAACGAGACCACGGCCCAGGGGCCAAGAAAACGAGACAACACGAACCAGGGTCCGAGAAAACGAGACCACGACCCACGGGCAGAGAAAACGAGACCACGACCCAGGGGCCGAGAAAACGAGACGACCCAAGGGCCGACAGAACGAGATAACGGGAAACAAACCAGTGCCCGAGAAAACGAGACCACGACCCAGGGGCCGACAAAACGAGACAACGAGAAAACGAACCAGGGCCCGAGCAAGCGAGAACACGACCCAAAGGCAGAGAAAACGAACAAACGAGAAAGCAAACCAGGGCCCGAGAAAACGAAACAAAAACCCAGAAGCCGAGAAAACGAGAAAACGAGACAATGAACCATGGCCCGAGAAAACGAGGTAACGACCCAGGGGCCGAGAACACAAGAAAACGAGAAAACGAACCAGGGTCCGAGCAAACGAGACCACGACCCAGGCCGAGAAAACGCGAATATCGGAGCGAGACAAAGCGACCCAGGGGCCGATAAAATCAACAAAAACAATGTACGGTCGGCGCAAGGGTTAAGAACTTCGGTGGTTCGGGGAGGGTACCCTTATGTTCTTCGTTTTTGTTCCATGTTCTTGTGCACCCTGGGGGAGGGTATCCTCGATGTTCTTCAGTTTGGCGCCATTATTCCTTCGTTCTGACAAAGCTGGGGTTCGGGGCTCACGATTCGGCTACGAGCGTCCGCGGCGGGGGCGGGACCCTCCATGTTCTTCGGTCCCGAAGTCACGGTGCGGCCTTCAGCAACCGCGTGCCCCTTCATGATGGTGGTGCGATTGCAATCACCCTCGCATGTTCTTAGGGGACTGTTTGGCGTTGGTGGGCTTCGGGCTGCGGGGCTTAGGGCGTGCGGATGCAGGCTTGATTGAGGCTACGTACGCACGTAGGCCGCAGGGCTCGCGCGTCCGCGGCACGGGCAGGACCCTCCATGTTCTTCGGTTTCGATGTCAAGGTGCGGCCTCCAGCAACCGCGTGCCCCTTGATGATGGCGGCGTGAGTGCAATCACCCTCGCATGTTCTTAGGGGAGAACTTGGCGCTGGTGGGCTTCAGGTTTCGGAGAGTAGGGTGCGCGGCTGCAGGCATGAGGCTAGGGCGGGCGGGCGAAGCCACGCGCAGCTTCCTGGGCTGCGGCAGGGCTGAGAGGTTGGATGTGCGGATGACGTTCAGGACGTAGCGCTGATGTCGGTCCTATGCTAAGGCCCATGGGGTAGGCCGCAGGGCTCGCGCATCCGCGGCGCGGGCAGGACCCTCCATGCTTTTCGGTCTCGATGTCAAGGTGCGGCCATCCGCAACCGCGTCCCCCTGGATGATGGTGGCGCGAAAGGAATCGCCCTCGCATGTTCCTAGGAGAGAGTTTGGCGGTTGTTGGGCATCAGGTTGCAGGGCATACGTGCGGCTGCTAACTTGGTGCTAGGTCCGGCGGGCGAGGCCACGCGCAGCTTCCTGGGCTGCGGCAGGGCTGAGAGGTTGAATGCGCGGATGACGTCCAGAACGTAGCGCTGAATTCGGTCCTATCTTAGGGCGCATAGGGTAGCCCGTGGGGCTCGCGCGCCCGCGGCGCGGGCAGGACCCTCCATGTTCTTCGGTTTCGATGTCAAGGTGCGGCCTCCAGCAACCGCGTGCCCCTTGATCATGGCGGCGCTCGAGGAATTGCCCTCGCATGCGATGAGGGGGCTGTTTGGCGTTGGTGGGTTTCAGGCTGTGGGGCCGAGAACCTCTGAGAGCCTCTGAGAGCTTCTGAGAGCCTACGAGAGCCTACGAAAGCTTCTGAGAGCCTCCGAGAGCCCTTGAAAGCTTCTGAAAGCCTCCGAGAGCTTCCGAGAGCATCCGAGAGCTGGTGAAAGCCTCCGAGAGCCTCCGAGAGCCTTTGAGAGCCTCTGAAAGCCTCCGAGAGCCTCTGAGAGCTTTTGAGAGCATTTGAGAGCCTTTGAAAGCTTCCGAGGGTCTCCGAGAGGTTTTGAGAGCCTCCGAGAGCCTCCGAGTGCTTCCGACAGTCTCCGAGAGCCTCCGAGAGCTTTTGAAAGCCTCCGAGGGCTTCCGAAAGCTTCCGAAAGCTTCCGGAAGCCTCTGAGAGCCCCCGAGAGCCCCCGAGAGCTTCCGAGAGCCTCTGAGAGCCTCCGAGAGCTTCTGGGAGCAACCGAGAGCTTCTGAAAGCCTCTCAGAGCTTCTGAGAGCCTCCGAGAGCCACCGACAGCCTCCGAGAGCCCTTGAAAGCTTCTGAGAGCTTCTGAGCGCACCCGAAAGTCTCTGAGAGCCTCCGAGAGCCCCTGAGAGCCTCCGAGAGCCCCTGAGAGCCTCCGAAAGAGCTTCTGAAAGCATCTGAAAGCCTTTGAGAGCTTCCGAGAGTCTCCGAGAGCTATTGAGAGCCTCTGAGAGCCTCTGAGAGCTTCTGGGAGCGCCTGAGATTTTCCGAGAGCCTCTGGGAGCTGCTGAGAGCTTCTAAGAGCTTTTCAGAACTCTTGAGGCTTCTCCGAGTGCCGCTGAGAGCCTCTGAGAGCTTCTGACACGCCTCCGAGAGCTTCTGAGAGCCTCTGAGGCGTTTCCGAAAGCCTCTGAGAGCTTCTGAGAGCCTCTGAAAGCCTCTGAGAGCTTCCGAACGCTTCCGAGAGCTTCCGAGAGACTCTGAGAGCCTCTGAGAGCCACTGAGAGCCACTACGTAAGAGCTTATGAGAGCCTCCGAGTGCCTCCGAGAGCTTCCGAGAGCCTCTGAAAGCTTCCGAGAGCTTCCGGGAGCCCCTGAGAGCCTCCGAGAGCCCCTGAGAGCCTCTGAGGGCCTTTGAGAGCTTCCGGGAGTTTCTGGGAGCCTCTGAGAGCCTCCGAAAGCCTCCGAAAGCCGTTGCGGGGTACACAGGCGCTGTCGCGCGCGCAGGCATTAAGGTGTACACGGGCACTGTGGTGCATGCGACTGTTGCAGTGTGTACGGGCGTTGTGGTGCACGCAGGCGTTGTGGTGCAGCGATGACACTCGAGGAGGAAAACGATGAGGATGGGGGGGAAGAGGAGGAGGAGGAGGAGGAGGAGGAGGAGGAGGAGGAGGAGGAGGAGCAGGATGGGGGATAGGGGTGTAGCAATACAGCAGAGCTCCTACAGTTCTATGACTTGT
>CAUYUJ010004117.1:0-57500 GCA_963575745.1 Prorocentrum cordatum | reverse complement strand
CCGCCTGGGAACCGTTGAAACGAAGGGGGGAGGGGATGCTAAACATACGCATCTGACCAAGGCGAAAGGGAACTGGACAGCGAAATGTCGCGCGCACCTTTGTCCCCCGGCCACGAGGGGTCGGCGGATACATGGGTGAACGCTCGTGAGGTGATCTTGTGGATGGAAAAGCACGCAGCGAGTCGGGGCGACGCCGTCGAGCACTTCCATGCCCCACTTTCGGTCATCGCCCGCTGGGACCGGGACCGCGCGAAGGTATACTGGTCGCCTGTCGGCCCCCTTGCCGCTATCATGCCTGGGTTGTGGCGTGGGCGTTTTTCGGCAACAGAAATGCCATTCCCCCGCTTTCCTCTCCCTCTCTCTCTATATGTATGTATATATATATTATCTCATTGTCTTCGTCTACGTATCCCTCTCTCTCTCTCTCCCTCTCTCTCTCTCGCTCTCTCTCTCTCTCTTTTTTTTTTCTCTTTCTCTCTCTCTCTCTCTCTCTCTCTCTCTCTCCTGTGCAAATCCCCCACCCATGTTCTCATTCCATTGTCCTTTATATATGCCTTATCGTCTTCCCATCAGTCCCCCTCCTTCCCCCGCCCCTCGCCCCCGCTCCCTGCCCCCCATGGGGGGGCGGGGCGTGCCTAAGGCCAGGTTGGGGATTGAGGGCTCTGGAGGCGCCCCTGGCCACGCCCGAGGCGTGGGAGCGGATTCAAAAATGCTGCCCTGGAGGAGCGGGGGGCCTTGGCCCAGCGGGACAGTTTGGCTAAATCTCCATTGATGCTTCGTTTCGAGAAGCTGCTTGCCACAGCGTGCGAGAGGCGGGCCAAAAAGCACCAGAAAGTGAGCCCTTGGTGGTTGCGTCGGCTTTTGCAGCAGGACAAATGGAAGAGGAGACTTGAGTACCTGAACGCCAATGGCAGGCAAGTTGGTTTCATCAAGATCAAGGGGGCCTGCAAAGATACGCCTTTCACAGCCTCGAGGAGTTGGCTACGCGGGTTTCTTCATAGGCACGACTACGGCTATCCCGCTGCCTGCGGCAAGTCCCGCATCCCTTGTGTTCGCGAGGGATGAACAACGTACATAATAACGAAGACGGGGATGACGAGTGTGAGAATTGGGCTGTCTTGGGCTTCTTTGGGGTTTTCTTGGGGTCCCCTTGGGCTGTCTTGGGCGTCTGATGGGCCGTTCTGGGACGTTCTTGGGTTGTCTCTGGGCGGTTTCAGGGGCCCTTGCTGCCGTCTTGGATCCCCGGAAACCATAACGTTAAACACAACAACTAACACGGGCGCGCCTGACCGTGCCATGGGGGCACGGTGGCGGATTGCAGGGCTTCCAACACGCGGAACAAACCACGGGAGGCAATACATCGAGAGATGACGGCGTTTTGCTTAGGGCTTCGAGAGCATTTGTTGGCCAAGTGGCCAAATGATGACGTGCCTGCAGGATATCCAAGCTGCCTACGGCAAGTCCGCCACCGTGCCTGGGTTGTGAACTATATGCCTCTCGGATGATCTCTGGGATATCGTGGGAGGCTTCTCGGGGGCCTGTTGGAGGCAGTCTTGAGGCCTCTCGAAAGTCTCTTGGGTGCCTCCTGGGGGCCTCTGAGAAAACTACATAAACTTGGCCATGTTCTATACGCATGTTTTACGCATGTTTCTATATACTGCCCCTTGCTTGGGGCGCGGATCCTATGCGTAGGACAAGGACAATCTATGTGTGAGCACTGTTCGGGTAGTATTACGCCCTATGGTCACATTCGTGCTTTGCGGCGCGGTGGCGGATGTCGTGGATGGCGTTCTCCAGGAAACCCTTGGGCTTTGCGACTCGCTGGCTTCTCAAAGGTGCCAAGAATTTCTTGACGCATGTGCTGGAGCTCGACACAACATTGCGCATGGCCCTTGCTCCATGACAGAGCACTGGCAAGTCATCGACCGAGGCCTTGGCAAGATCACGAAGGATTTGATGAGGTACGAACAGGACTTATGGCTCATGGACCGCCACAACTATAAGCGCTGGGTGGAGAACATGCTCACCGTTCGAGATCGTCGCATCCTCATGACGCACTGGTACGCCAACGCCCTGGCAATGCTGCACCGTGATTACCGCCCGACAATTACGAGGTGCTGGCAGGTGTCGGGATGCGCCCTGACCGTCGACGGCACCTTCGACAGCGACATCAAAATATACAGTTGCGCTGCCGCCCGTCTTGGAGGAGGGCGAGGCTGAGGAGGAGGAGCACGAGGACGACGAGGAGGAGGATGGAGGATGATGATGATGATGATTATGATCATGATGCTGAGGAGGAGGAGGAGGAGGACGCGGGCAACTCGGGTGGCCAGGCGCTCATTGACAGATATCCATAGAAAGACATACGTACCAAGAGAATGATATGCACATATGGGGAGCCCCGCGTCGAGTAATTCTTGGAGGAACCTCAAGTGTGAGGAGTTCCGCAGGAGTGACGGCCTAATATGCGCACCGGCTGCAGCCAACGCGGGGGCGGACTGTGCTGCCCTGACTTCATGCCCCCACCACCAGGCAGCCCAGTGCCGCCAGGCGTCGCCGCTCTTTTCCAAGGTTTCATGGCCAATTGGCACAGCAACCGGGACGAGCTGCCCGCGGCAGCTGATCCCCCGCCAGCGGCCGATGATGTACTTCATGAGGACGACAGCGATGACGCATCGCCCGCGGCCGAGTGCCTCAGTGATTCCGACGATGACGGCGCGGCAGACTCCTCGTCCTCGTCCTCGGGTTCTTCCACGAGCAGCGACAGCGGCGACAAAGGGACCGAGGCCATGCAGGCGTTTGCCGCGGAGGAGGCTGCTCAGGAACGTGGGCTTGGGGATCCGCCGCGCGGCAGCAGCGGCGAGGAGGGCGACTTCCCGCTCTGCACGATGGAGGACATCATGCAGCAGTTGTTGCGCGCGCGCAAGAAGGGCAAACTGGAGAAGGCCATGCAATGGCCTTCGGCCTCCCGACTACCAGCACTACTACTACCACTATCATTACTATTCCTACTACCATTACTGCTGCTGCTGCTGCTACCACTACTCCTTGTATGCTTATAAAGAATAGTACTACGTCTGGTAGTGCTACTACTACGTACTACGTACGACGCACGACGTACTACAACAACAACTACTACTACTACTACGTACTACTACTACTACTACTACTACTACTAGTACTACTACTATAACTACTACTACTACTACTACTACTACTACTACTACTACTACTACTACTACTACGACTACTACTACTACTACTACTACTACTACTACCACTACCACCGCAACTACCACTTTCCACTACCACAATACCGTACCTAGTACCAGTTACCACAACATCTTTATCGTACTACTCGACCATACTACTAGTAGTACTACGACTT
Organism: Prorocentrum cordatum; assembly: GCA_963575745.1. Lineage (NCBI taxonomy): Eukaryota > Dinophyceae > Prorocentrales > Prorocentraceae > Prorocentrum > Prorocentrum cordatum. Next base: position 54,112 of record CAUYUJ010004117.1, on the reverse strand, counting down.
ACTTACTATTACTATCTACTACTACTACTACTACTACTTTTACTTACATACTACTATACTACTTATTACTACTACTACGACTACGGACCTACGACTACTACTACTATTACTACTACTAATCTACTATTACTACAACTACTACTACTAGTAACTACTAGTTCTACTTGTACTACAAGTGCTATTAGTTCTTACTATACTACTACTACTACTACTACATACTACTATACTGCTAACTAACTACTATCTACATAACTACTACTACTACTATACTATGGTTTACATACTACTTACTTCTAATACTATTTACTACTACTACTATACTACTTATACTTACTAGTACTACTATACCATGCTCCTATATACTACTACTACTAACCTTGATACTACTACTACTACTACTACTACCACTACTTTTACTTTTACCTACTACTACTACTACTACTACTACTACTACTACTACTACTACTACTACTACTACTACTACTACTACTACTACTACTACTACTACTACCACTACCACTACTACTACTACTACTACTACTACTACTACTACTACTACTACTACTACTACTACTACTACTACTACCAATACCCATCCGATGCTTGTCAGCGCGGTGGCGGATCCACTGGTTCATCGCCAAGGCCGGGACGCCGCACGTGTTGGTCACAGGGAAAAGGGTCCCAGCCAGTGCCAAGGATGATCTGACGCCCGTGCAACATGTGATCGATATTGTGGAGGCGCGCGCAGCCAGCGCCGACACCCGCGTGGCTGCGCCACCTCCTCCGGCGCGGCCGCCGCCGGACAGCGGCGCCGCCGCCTCATCATCCGCGTCTCCTCCGGCGGCTCCGGCCGCGGAGGGCGGCGCCGCGGCGTCATCATCCGCGCCCCCTGCGGTGGCTCCACCTGCGCCGCTGCGCAGCGTGAAGGGCTCAGCCCGCGCTCTGACGCAGTTGGCCGCGGCATTGCGGGAACTCACGGAGATGCGCGACCAAGGGCTCCTGACCGAGGGGGAGTGGCAGGCGGCGAAGGCGAGAGCGCTCTCGTGATCCTGCCGGGGGGTGAGCTTCTTTTTTCAGGAGCCCATCCGCGGGGCCCAGCTTCCAGGCGCGAGGGAGATTGCCCCGTGGACCTTCCAGAAACAATTCCTTTGCCCCCCCGTCCCCCTGAGCGATCCCCATGGAGTCCCGTGTCGCGCTGCGTCGTCGTCGCCGCCGCCGCCGCCGCCGCCGTCGTCGTCGTGCACCCACCGACCCCTGAAGCACCCAGGCTTTCTTGCCTTCGGGGGCCCCCCTCGTGGCCGCGGCCGGGCGCGACGACAGAGGCTGGTGCCTTTTGACTCTGGGAAGGGTCCTGGGGCCCGTTTGGGATGGATTCTGGGTCATGGGGCGCATGACGACGGCGACGACGACGTCGCCGCCGCCGCCGCCGTCGTCGTCGCCGCCGCCGCCTTCGTCGTGGCGCGCTCCCCGTCCCCTCGAGCACCGAGACTTTCTGGCCTTCGGGGGCCCCCCTCGTCGCCGCGGCCCGGCGCGTCGACAGAGGCTGGTGCCTTTTGACTCTGGGAAGGGTCCCGGGGGCCCGTTTGGGACGGATTCTGGGTCATGGGGCGAATTCTGGGTCATGGAGCGCATGACGACGGCGACGACGCCGTCGCCGCCGCCGCCGTCGTCGTCGCCGCCGCCGCCCTCGTCGCGGTGCACCCCCCGACCCCTGAAGCACCCAGGCTTTCTGGCCTTTGGGGGCCCCCCTCGTCGCCGCGGCCGGGCGCGGCGACAGAGGCGCATGGGACGGACGGTCGCATGGCGACGGCGACGACGCCGTCGCCGCCGCCGCCGTCGTCGTCGCCGCCGCCGCCCTCGTCGCGGTGCACCCCCCGACCCCTGAAGCACCCAGGCTTTCTGGCCTTTGGGGGCCCCCCTCGTCGCCGCGGCCGGGCGCGGCGACAGAGGCTGGTGCCTTTTGACTCTGGGAAGGGTCCTGGGGCCCGTTTGGGACGGATTCTGGGTCATGGGGCGAATTCTGGGTCATGGAGCGCATGACGACGGCGACGACGCCGTCGCCGCCGCCGCCGTCGTCGTCGCCGCCTTCGTCGTGGCGCGCTCCCCGTCCCCTCGAGCACCCAGGCTTTCTGGCATTCGGGGGCCCCCCTCGTCGCCGCGGCTGGGGCGCGGCGACAGAGACTGGCTTGACTTCGGGAAGGGGCCTGGGGCCCGCTTGGGACGGATTCTTGGGCCGTCTTGGGCCGTTTTGCGCTGTTTTGGATTCCTCGGATCCGATTTCGGCACTGCCATCTTGCGCCATCTGGGGCCATCCTGTGTTTTTTCGGACTTCGTCGGCGCGGGCCGCTGCAGCGCCCAGGCCGCGGCCCCGCGCCCTCGAGTTTGGCTTTGCCGCCGCCGCCGACGCAGCCATGTCGCGGCTCGAGGAGGCCGCGGTGGGGGCGGCCGCCCCGCCCCCGCCTGAGCCTGCCGCGCCCGCGAGCGAGGCCCCCCCGCCGCGGAAAAAACGGCGGGGCACCGACAAGAGGGCGAACCCGCGGAAGCCGTCCAGCGGGACCTCTGGGCACAAGAATGCCCAGAGGGACCGCGACGCGGCCCGGCAGGAGCGGGACGCTGCGCTGGGGCGCGCGCGGGCCGCAGAGGCCGCGGAGACCGCTGCGCGGGCCGCGGAGGCCAGCGCGCTCCAGCGTGCCGAGCTCGCCGAGAACGCCTGCCGGGACGCACTCTCGCGCGCGGAGCGCGCCGAGAAGGCTTTGGAGGCGGCGCGCCTCGACGCGGCAGCCGAGGAGAGGCACTGGAAGGCATGGCTGGCCATCCACGATGCCCCGCCGCCTCGGCGCGCGTCGGGCACGGGGCGCCCGCGCTGGCCCCCCGAGGTGCAGAGGGCCGCCGCGACGCAGGCGGCGCCGCCAGGTCGCCCTTCGACGCCGCCGCGGCGCGGGCGCTGAGGACCTGGCGGTTTTCCCCAAACCTCCTTGCCACACCTGTGGGCCTGTGCGACCTGTGAACCCTTAGCGGTGGTCGCTTCACTTTCCAAGTTCACATGGGTTCTGGCGCGTGTGTGTCTGTGTGCGTTGTGTGTGTTGTGTGTGTGCGTGTATGCGCGTGCGTGTGCGTGTGAGTGTGCGTGTGTGTGTGTGCGTGTGTGTGTATGTGTGTGCGTGTGTGTGTGTGTGTGTGTGTGTGTGTGTGTGTGTGCGTGCGTGCGTGCGTGTGTGTGTGTGTGTGCGCGCGTGCGTGCGTGCGTGTGTGCGTGCGTGCGTGCGTCCTACCGAGGGCCGCGTGGGGCGCCCCGCGTTATCAGCAATAGAAAAGTTGCCATGTTGGCTTGGGAAATCAAAGTGAACCCTTAGTGGTTGCCGATTCGATTTCGAAGTTAACATAGGTTCTGGTGCATGTGTTCTAACAAACAGCCGTATACAACAACCCTTCGCGCGCGCCCGCGCCGCCGCTGCGCGCGGCCCCCCTTCGCCGCCGCGCGCGCGGCGGCGCGTGCGCGTGGGGCGCCCCGCGTTATCAGCAATAGAAAAGTTGCCATGTTGGCCTGGGAAATGAAAGTGAACCCTTAGTGGTTGCCGATTGGATTTCGAAGTTAACATGGGTTTTGGTGCATGTGTTCTACAACAGCGTATACAACAAGCCCTCGCGCGCGCCCGCGCCGCCGCGCGCGCGGCGGCGCCGCCGCGCGCGCGGCGGCGCGTGCGCGTGGGGGGCACCGCGTTATCAGCAATAGAAAAGTTGCCATGTTGGCCTGGGAAATGAAAGTGAACCCTTAGTGGTTGCCGATTGGATTTCGAAGTTAACATGGGTTTTGGTGCATGTGTTCTACAACAGCGTATACAACAAGCCCTCGCGCGCGCCCGCGCCGCCGCGCGCGCGGCGGCGCCGCCGCGCGCGCGGCGGCGCGTGCGCGTGGGGGGCACCGCGTTATCAGCAATAGAAAAGTTGCCATGTTGGCCTGGGAATGAAAGTGAACCCTTAGTGGTTGCCGATTGGATTTCGAAGTTAACATGGGTTTTGGTGCATGTGTTCTACAACAGCGTATACAACAGCCCTCGCGCGCGCCCGCGCCGCCGCGCGCGCGGCGGCGCCGCCGCGCGCGCGGCGGCGCGTGCGCGTGGGGGGCACCGCGTTATCAGCAATAGAAAAGTTGCCATGTTGGCCTGGGAAATCAAAGTGAACCCTTAGTGGTCGCCGATTCGATTTCGAAGTTAACATGGGTTTGGGTGCATGTGTTCTACAACAGCGTATACAACAACTCCTCGCGCGCGCGCGCGCCGCCGCGCGCGCGGCGGCGCGTGCGCGCGTGCGCGTGCGGTTTTCTGTACTTAACTCAAGCTGTAGGGAGGCCACAGGGCTGGTAATCACAGACATCGCTTCGGAGACATCAGGCACGCTCGCTGGAGCAGCTCAGCTCTCTAGAGCTAGCGTTAGTGTTTGTTTACCTCCGGGAATCAACCTCACTTTTACACTCGAAAATATAGAACGTCATGAGTTACGAACATACGTCGTATAGCTTCCTGGTGCGATTCCGGGGGGGAGCTCTACGAGGTCCCCGGCGGTAGCCAGGTTGACGGTTTACCGCCGGCGCCAGGAGGCAGGAGGGCGCCCGAATGGGGGTTTGTGATGCAGCGCGGCCACGTGCATCCCACTGGGCACGCGCAGCCCGCGGGACAGGCACGTGCAGCCGAGCAGCCCTGATGGATTGTTCTCAGCGGGATTTCGCGCCAGTATGCCACATGTGCCCCTTCGTCCTCACTTCCATTCCCTGTCCCCATGTCACCTTCCCCGTGCCCCGTTCCTCCTCCCCGCCCCCTTTCCTTTCCCTCCCCCCGCCCTTCTTCCCCATCCCCCCTCCGGGAAACACAGAAAACCGTTAAAGCAAGATACGCAGCCCTGCCGCACGCCTGTGTTCGACCTGGAGAGGGGGACCCCATGAGAATGGGAAACAGATTTATCAACGAGGGGGAGAGGAACGAGGGGGGGCCCTGGGGGGGAACGGGTTTGGCTCCGCCCCAGAGGCCCACAAAAGAAGGATCACCTCCGAAAGCCTCCTCCTCCTCCTCGTTCACCACTTCCCCTTCCTCCTCCTCCGTCCTCCTCCTCCTCTTCCTCCGTCCGGCGGTGCAGTCCTCTCCTTGAGGCTGTACCCGGGGTGTCGGCCTCAGGGTACGGCCCCAGCGCAGCTTCCACGTCGAGGCGGATGCCGCCCCTGCGGGGGGAGTGGTTCTGTGCAGGAGTGTCGGCCTCAGGGTACGGCTCCACGTGGTGTCGGCCTCAGGGTACGGCCACGCCCAGTCCTCCGTGGGGGAGGCTGGGCACGGGGTGTGCGGCCTCTGGGTACGGCCCCAGCGCAGCTTCCACGTCGAGGCGGATGCCGCTCCTGCGGGGGGAGTGGTTCTGTGCAGGAGTGTCGGCCTCAGGGTACGGCTCCTCCTCCTCCTCGTTCACCCTCCTCCTCCTCCTCCTCCTCCTCCTCCTCCTTCTCCTCCTCCTCTTCCGTCCTCCTCCTCCTCCTCCTCCTCCTCCTCCTCCTGCTCCTCCTCGTTCACCACCTCCCCCTCCCCCTCCTCCGTCCTCCTCCTCCTCCTCCTCCGTCCTCCTCCTCCTCCTCCATGGGAGTGGGAAGCGGATTTATCAATGAGGGGAGGAGAAACGGGCCCTGGGGAGTGTTCCTTCTTCCCCTACCTTGCCCAATCGTGAGCGCTATCGCGATTGGGACACAGCTGAAGCTTTACAGACTTCACGCTCAGCTGTTTGACAAAATTGAGGATTAGAGGAGTAAAAGGGTGACGGGATCTTTTCCTCTGTTCCCGAGACCTACCCTCACGGGCGGGATTCGCGACGGGGGGTGTGAATAGAACCCGTATAATACCCTCATACATACTCTTTATCCTCATCTCTCCTGCGCCTGGCCGTTTGGGTTCAGGTATTGGAATATTGGATACGATCGATATGACCATTGATCGTGCAGGAGGAAAAAATATCCATCTTTCCCTCCTTTCCTCTACCAACGGATCAGAGGTTTTGTACCCTTGTACTTCAACCCCATACACATCCTCCTCCTCCCTCTCCTGGCAGGACTTGAAGCTCATAACGCAGGTGTTCGAGAACGTCACCAACGGCTTCTGCCCCGACTCCCATGGCGGGGACGGCGGGACGAACAGCTACGCGCTCCTGCTCGAGCTCACCGCTACTTCCTCCTCCTCCTCCTCCTCATATCTCCTCCTCCCGCTACCTCCTCCTCCTACCTCCTCCTCTTACCTCCTCCTACCTCCTCCTCCTACCTCCTCCTCTGGCCTCCTCCTACCTCCTACCTCCTCCTCCTCCTCGTCCTCGTCCTCGTCCTTCCACCCCTGCTCCCCTCCTCCTCCTTCCTCCTCCTCCTCATCCTTCCTCCTCCTCCTCCCTCCTTCCTCCCTCCTCCTTCATCCTCCCCCTGCTCCCCCCTCTCCCTCCTACCTCCTCCCTCCTCCCCCCTTCTCCTCTTCTGCTCATCATCTCCCTCTGCCCGTCGTCGTCGTCGTGGTCGTCGTCGACCTTCCCCTGAGGACCCTGATTGGTTCACAGCGGATGGTGGCGCGGAGACCTTCGTGCACAATGGCCATTCTGAGGCAGAGGTCATGAATGAGATGTTGTCTGGCACAGGGAAGGACATCGACTTGGGGGTCGTCTTGGTCCGCTTCGATGGTCGTCGTGCAGGTCGTGGCTTTCAGTTTTTCTTGGAGCATCGGTCCATGGACGCGACCGAAGGGCTCATCTTTGGGATCATGCATACCGCCAGATACAACTACATCGGTGGCTTGGACGCGTATTGGATCAACTACGTCAAGCCGCACTTCCATTACATGGACCATGTGTGGGTGAACCCCGCCTACTTCGAGAAGCGCTCCTCCTAGTCCTCCTCTCTCCTCCTCCCTACTCCACCCTATCTTTCCCCCTCCCTCCTCTCCCCTGCTCCCTCCACCTCATCCCTTTTTCTCCTTCCCCCATCCTTCCTCCCCCTGTTCCCTCTTCCTCGTCCTCCTCTTTCTCCGACTACCGCGGCGACGGTTATGATGACGATGGCGATGGCGATGACGTTGGCGATGATGATTATGATAAGTATGATGCTGATGATGCTGATGACGATGCCGATGATGATGATGGTGATGGTGATGATGATGGTGATGATGATGCTGATAGAGCTCATGGTGGTGATGATGGTGGTGCTGATGATGGTGGTGTTGAGTCCTCGTTTTGCTTTTATTTTTTGGATACGTTTTGACCCTCCTGTGGTGGTGGGTCCTCGTTTTGAAGGAGACGGTGCCCCGCGTTCCTTCATCTCCTCTCCTCCTCTCCCTCCTCCCTCCTCCATCCTCCTCCATCCTCTGATCATAATCATCCTCATCATCATCATCATCATCATCATCATGATCATAATCACAATCAGCATCCCCATCGCCATTATCGTCATCCTCATCATCGTTGTCGTCGTCGCCGTCATCATCACCACCATCACAATCATCATCATCATCATCATCATCATCATCATCATCATCATCATCATCATCATCATCATCGCCATCGTCCTCCTACAGTGCACAGTACCTCGTCCTCCTACGTCCCCCTCCACCACCTCCTCCTCCTCCTCCTCCTCCTCCTCCTCCTACCTCCTCCAACCCCTTCCTACCCCTTCCTTCTACCTGCTCCTACCTCCTCCGACCTCCTCCTCCTACCTCCTTATCCCTCCTCCTCCTCCGACCTCCTCCTCCTCCTCCTACCTCGTCCTCCTACGTCCTCCTCCGACATCCTCCTCCTCATACCTCCTTCTCCTACTTCCCCCCCCTCCTTCCTCCTCGTCGTTCGTCCTCCTCCCGCTACCTCCTCCTCCTCCTCCTCCTATCTCCTCCTCCCGCTACCTCCTCCTCCTACCTCCTCCTCTTACCTCCTCCTACCTCCTCCTCCTACCTCCTCCCGAACGGTCTCGGCGCTATCTCCAAGGTTCCGGCGGCAGGCTGGTTGCAGATCGTTGCCTGGTGTGCGTTCTGCGAGCTGTCCGAGGACCAGTCCCCTGACACCGCTGCCCCGTCCTCCTCCGCCTCCTCCCTGATCCTCTTCCACCTTTTGTCGTCGTCCTCATCCCTCCTTCCCTCCTCCTCCTCCTCCCCCATCCTCCCTTCCCCGGCGACGCGGCGACGACGATGACAAACGACCCGCATGATGGCGATGAGGAAGACGATGACGATGACGACGATGATGATTATGATGATGATGGTGATGCTGATGATGACGACGATGATGATGATGGTGATGACGAAGACGATTATAATGGTGCTGAGTATGATGACGATCGTGATGATGATGGCGATCGTGCTCATCCCTCCCCCTCCTCTTCATACCTCCTTCTCCTCCTACCTCCTCCTACCTCCTCTTCCTCCTCCCCCTCCTCCTGCTACCTCCTCCTCCTGCCTCTTCATCGTACCTCCTACATACCTCCTCCTATCTCCTCCTACTCCTCATCCTAATCCTCCCTCCATCCCTCCCTCCCTGTCTCTCTCTCTTTCTCTCTTTCCCTCCCTCCTTTCTCCCGGGGCCCCCCTCATTCCCGAGGGGCCGATATGATGACGATGACGATAGCCATCGGTAGCCATGACGATAGAGATGACGATGACGATGAGGACGAAGCTGATGCTGATGATACATGATGATACTAATGGTTCTAATGGCGGTGATGACGATGATGAAGACGCGATGATGAAGACGATGATGACGGCGACGATGACGAACGACCCGTATGATGGTTATGAAGACGACGACGACGATTATGCTGATGATGATGACGATGATGATGACGATGACGAAGACGATGACGATGCTGATTATGATGGGGATCGTGATGATGATGGTGATGGTGATGCCGACCACGATGACGATGAATATGATGACGATGGCCACGTCCTCCGCACTCTTCTTCTTCTTCTTCTTCTTCTTCCTCGTCCCCCGTCTCGTTCACCATCCTCCTCGTCCTCCCCCCTCCCTCCTCCTTCTCCCTCGCTCCTTCTCGTCCACTGGCCTCCCTCGCCCCTCCTTTTCCCCACCTCCTCGCTTCTCCGCCCCATCATGCCCCGTCCACATCCCTCCTCCCTGGTTCCTCGCGGCCCACCCGTGGAGAACGAGGGCGTGTTCGTCGCCGCAGGGTATTTTTGCGCTGCGCACCTGGTGAACTTCGCCAAGGCCGCGCCGCTGTGACGCGCGGTGGAGCTCGGCCTCGGCCCGGACTCGCCTCTGCTTGCGGGGTAAAACCTCGAGAACGCGGACCTGCTCTCACATCAATGACGTGATTCATTGAAGTTGAGTAGGAAAAACGGCGTGCGCATTAGTATCGAGACGCCTACGGCGAATCACCGCCGCGCCCTGCCCTTCTGGAAACGCCTATATGGCCATAAGGTGGGCCAAAGTCTGGCCAAGCTATGGGACTACGGTGTTTCCTTAGCCGTTGTGCCTCGCAGGCCCCCTTGGGAATCTCTCGTGGCCCCGTTGGGGTTTCTGGCGGGCCTCTCGGAGCCATCTTGAAAGCATATTGGAGGCCAGCGACCACAAAAGGGAAAAGGAGGAGGAGGAGGAAAAGGAGGAGGACGGGAGGAGTGATGAGGAGTGGATGGGACATGGTGGGACGAGGTATGACGAGGTGGAGGAAGTAGAGTCCTCCCGAGTCCTCCCGTCGTCGTCGTCGCCGCCGCTGTCGTCGTCGTCGTCGCCGTCGCCGTCGTCGTCGTCGCCGTCTTCGCCATCGTCGTCGTCGTCGTCGTCGTCCGTCGCCGTCGTCGTCGTCGTTGTCGTCGCAGCCGCCGTCGTCGTCGTCGTCGTCGTCGTCGTCGCAGCCGCCGTCGTCGTCGTCGTCGTCGTCGTCGTCGTCGTCCTCGTCGCAGTCGTCGTCGTCGTCGTCGCCGTCGTCGTCGTCGTCGTCGTCGCCGTCATCGTCGTGGCCGTCGTCGTCGTCGTCGTCGTCGTCGTCGTCGTCGTCGTCGTCGTCGTTGCCGTCGCCGTCGTCGTCGTTGTGGCCGCCGACGTCGTCGTCGCCGTCGTCGTCGTCGTCGCCGTCGTCGTCGTCGCCGTCGCCGTCGTCGTCGTCGTCGTCGTCGTCCGTCGCCGTCGTCGTCGTCGTCGTCGTCGTTCCTCGTTGTCGTCGTCGCCGCCATCGTCGTCGTCGTCAATGTCGTCGCCGTCGCCGTCGTCGTCGTCGTCGTCCGTCGTCGTCGTCGTCGTCGCTGTCGCCGTCGTCGTCGTCGCCGTCGCCGTCGTCGTCCTCGTCGCCGTCGTCGTCGTCGTCGTCGTCGTGCGTCTTCTTCGTCGTCGTCGTCGTCATCGATCAGGCTCGGCTGCGGCAATGCTTTGGCTGGGCTGATGCTGCTATTTAAGCTGTGCTGGGGCTAGGGCTTCGGCTGGGGGTCGGGCTAGGCTGAGGCTGAGGCTCGGGCTGAGGCCAGGCAACGCTTCGGCTGCGGCTTGGGCCAGTTTGAGGCGGAGGCTTGGCTGGGCTGGGGCTAAGCTTTGGCTGGGATGAGGCTGATGTTCAGGCTGGGCTGGGGCTTGGGCTTATGCATGGGGCTCATGCCAGGCTGGTGCTGGGGCTCAGACTAGGCTGAGGCTGCGGCTTGGGCTGGGGCCAGACAACGCTTTGGCTGCAGCTTGGGTCAGTCTGAGGCGGAGGCTTGGGCTGTGGCTCAGGCTGTGCTTAGGAGTCTGGGCTTAAGATGATGCCCAGGGAGGGGCTTCGGCTGGTCTGGGCTGACGTTGATGCTTGGCTGAGGCTGCGGCCTATACTTGGGATGGGCTCAAGCCAGTCGTTGGGTGACGCTTGGGCTGGGCTGAGGCTCGGGCTGGGGCTGAAGCTGAAGCTACTGCTTAGGCTGAGCTTCGGCTAGGCTGAGGCTCAGACAGGGCTGACCGAGGCTGCGGCTTCGACGAATGCTGAGGCTTGTGGTAGATTTCCTTTTGCGCTAAGCGTAGGCTGAAGCTCATGCTGAGGCTGAGGCTTTGGCTCGTGTTAGATATAGACTTGGTCTCAGGCTGGGATGGGGCATAGCCTGAGGCTTGGGCGTAAGCAGAGGCTGATGCCTGGGCTACAGTAGGCCAGGTTGTGGATCAAGCATTGGCTGAGGCTCAGGCTGTGCTCATTCGTCAGATTGTGGATCAAGCATTGGCTGGGGCTCAGGCTGTGCTCATTCGTAATGTCGGCTTACCGAAGAATGAGGCTGAGGCTCAGGCTGAAGCTTAGGCTGCAGCCTGGGCTAGGCTGGGGCCGAGGCCGAGGCCGAGGCTTAGGCTAGGCTGAGGCTGGGGCTCAGGCTGGGCCGAGGCTGAGGCTTAGGCTTTGGCTGGGGCTGACGCTAGGCTTAAGGCGATGCGTAGGCTCGACTAGGCTGAGGCTGCTGCCTGAGGCTGAGGCTTTGTCCAGGCTAAGGACTTGCTCAACCTTTCCGCCGCGCTGCGCACAGCATGGCGCACCTGGGGGCGCCGCCTAGGGATGCGGACCAGGCAGGGCGCCCTTGCGCATCCGTGCCGCCGCATTGTGCGCGGCGTGGCGCAGCTGGGGGCGCCGCCTGAGCACGCGGGCCAGGCGGGGCGCCCTTGCGCAACCTTGCCGCCGCAGTCTGTAGCGCGTCGCGCACCTTGGGGGCGCCGCTAAGGATGCGGGCCAGGCAGGCCGCCCTTGCGCATCCTTGCCGCCGAATTGTGCGCGGCGTGGCGCAGCTGGGGGCGCCGCCTGGGCATGCGGGACAGACATGCGCCCTGAGAGTTTCTCAGGAACCCTCGGGGTCTCTCTCAGGAGTCCTCAGAAGTCTTGAGGGTGTCTCAGGATCCCTGGGGAGTCCAGAATCCTCAGGGGGTCTTAGGATTCCTTTGGATTCTGGATTAGGCTGGCGCTTAGGCTGAGGCTTTGATTATGCCGAGGCTTAAGCATATGTGGGCTGAGGCTCAAGCAGAGGCTTGGGCAGGCGCTGGGCCTCGGCATGGGCATCGCTTAGGCCGAGTTGAGGCTATGCTTTGGCAGGGCGGAGACTGGTGTTTAGGCTGGGCTGAGGCTTGGGCTCAGGCTGCGGCTCATGCCAGGCTGGTGCTGGGGCTCGGGCTAGGCTGAGGCTGAGGCTTGGACTGAGGCCAGGCAACGCTAAGGCTGCGGCTGGGGCCAGTCTGAGGCTGAGGCTCGGGCTATGCCTCAGCCTGTGCTGGTTAGTCTGGACTTCAGGTGATGCCCAAGCTGTGGCTTAGGCTGAGCTGGGCTGACGTCGAGGCTTATGCTGAGGCTGTGGCCTATACTTGGGATGGGCTCAAGCCAGTCTTTGGGTGACGCTTGGGCTGGACTGAGGCTTGGGTTCAAGCTGAAAGCTAAAGCTACAGCTTAGGCTGGGCTTCGGTTAGGCTGAGGCTCAGACAGGGCTGACCGAGGCTGCGGCTTAGACTTAGGCTGAGGCTAGGGCTAGACCTCTAATTGCTCTATGCGTAGGCTGAGGCTCCGGCTGAGGCTTAGGCTCAAGCCTAGGCTAGGCTGATGCCGACGCTTTGGCTAAGGCTGGTGCCAAGGCCGATGTTCAAGCTAGGCTGAGGCTGAGGCTTAGGTTGTGCCGAGGCGGAGGCTAGGGCTTAGGCTGAGGCTGACGCCAGGCTTTGGGTGATGCTGACGCCCGGCCAAGGCGAGGCTGCTGCATAGGCTGAGGCTGAGGCGTGGGCTAGGCTAAGGATAAGGCCGATGCTGATGTTTAGGCAAGGCTGGATCATCGGCTTAGGTTGACGCGGACGCTGGGGCTTAAGCTTAGGCGTGGCTAGTGCTTGGCTTAGCCTCAGGCCGAGGCCGAGGCTGTGGGCGTGAGCGTTGCTAGACTTAGGCTGGGGCACATGCTAGGCTGGTTTGAAGCCCAGGCTCACGTTTTGATTTAGGCGAGTTGAGGCCCAAACTAGGATTAGGCTGGCGCTTAGGCCGCGGCTTGGGTCATGCCGAAGCTTAGGCTTACGTATTTGGGCTGAGGCTCGAGCAGAGGCGTGGGCAGTGTCTGGGACCTCGGCTTGGGCACCGCTTAGGCTTGGCCGAGGCTATGCTTCGGCTGGGCTGAGGCTGACGTTTAGGCTGGGGCTTGGCTTAGGCTTTAGGGCTACGGCCGCGGCTCATGCCAGGCTGGTGCTGGGGCTTGGGCTAGGCTGAGGGTGAGGCTTGGGCTGAGGCCAGGCAACGCTTAGGCTGCGGCTGGGGCCAGTCTGAGGCTGAGGGGGCTATGCCTCAGCCTGTGCTTATTACGTAGTTTGGGCTTAGGCTGATGCCCAGGCTTGGGCTGAGGCTGAGCAGGGCAGGCGTTGAGGCTTATGCTGAGGCTGTTGCCTATACTTGGGACGGGCTCAAACCAGTCTTTGGGTGACGCTTGGGCTGGGCTGAGGCTTGGGTTCAGGCTGAAGCTAAAGCTATGTGCAGCTTAGGCTGGACTTCGGCTGGGCTTCGGCCAGGCTGAGGCTCAGGCTGGCCTGACCAAGGCTGCGGCTTAGACACAGGCCGTGGCTTGGGCTAGACTTCTTATTGCGCTAAGCGGAGGCTGGGGCTCGGGCTGAGGCCGATTTGGTTGGGGTGATGTATAGGATGGGCCTCAGGCTGGGATGAGGCTTAGCGTGAGGCTTGGGCGCGAGCTGAGGCTGAGGCCTGGGCTGGGCCAGATTGTGGCTCAAGGATTTGCTGGAGCTTAGGCTGTGCTCGTTCGCGGGTTCGGCTTAGCTGAGGCTGCGCGTCCACGGTGCGGGCGGGCCCCTCCGCGTTCTTCGGTCACCATGTCTGGGTGCTGCTTCCACAAACCACGCGCTCGTCGATGATGGCGGCGCGGAGACTTGCGCCCTCGCCTGTCCTTGGGGGACAGCCGCCTGGAGGCGGGAGGCCGAGGGTTGCAGGGGCAGGGCGCGCGGCCGCGGCCTGGCGCCCCGGGCGGTCGTGCGAGGTCGCGCGCGGCTCCCTGGCGCAGGGGCTTGGGCGGGATCTTGGGCTCATGCATGAATGCCAGGGCGTGCGACGTAGCGCTGGGGCCCACTGCTAAGGCCCGACGGAGTGGGTCGCAGGCCTCGCGCACCCGCGGCGCGAGCAGGGCCCTCCATGTTCTTGGGTCTCGAATGTTCTTCGGTCTCGGTGTCAAGGCGCTGGCTCCAGCAACCGCGCGCTCGTGGGCGATGGCGGCGCGGAGACGCACACCCTCGCATGTTCTTGTTTTTCGGGGACAGCGGCCTGGAGCTGCTGGGCCTCAGGTGGCGGGGCCAGGCCGCGCGGCCGCGGCCTTGAGTCTGGGGCTGGCAGGCCAGGTCGCGCGCGGCTCGCTGGGGCATGAGGTCGAGGGCGAGAGCTTGGGCGGGTGCGCGCATGAGTGCCAGGGCGTGCGACGCGGCGCTGAGGCCCACTGCTAAGGCTCAGAGTCCGAGGCCGCAGGCCTCGCGCGTCCGCGGCGTGGGCAGGATCCTCCATGTTCTTCGGTCTCGGTGTCAATGTGTCGCCTCCAGCAGCCGCGCGCTCGTGGATGACGGCGGCGCGGAGACGCACACCCTCGCATGTTCTTGTTTTGGGGCAACAGCAGCCTGGAGCTGGGCCTAGGGTGGCGGGGGCCAGGCCGCGCGGCCGCGGCCTTGAGTCTGGGGCGAGCAGGCGAGGTCGCGCGAGGCTCCCTGGGGCGCCGCGGGGTTGGGGCGAGAGCTCGCGCGCGTGCATGAGTGCCAGGGCGTGAGACGTGGCGCTGAGGCCCACTGCTAGAGCCCTAAGCTGGCCGCAGGCCTCGCGCGTCCGCGGCGTGGGCAGGACCCTCCATGTTCTTCGGTCTCGGTGTCAATGTGTCGCCTCCAGCAGCCGCGCGCTCGTGGATGACGGCGGCGCGGAGACGCACACCCTCGCATGTTCTTGTTTTGGGGCAACAGCAGCCTGGAGCTGGGCCTAGGGTGGCGGGGGCCAGGCCGCGCGGCCGCGGCCTTGAGTCTGGGGCGAGCAGGCGAGGTCGCGCGAGGCTCCCTGGGGCGCCGCGGGGTTGGGGCGAGAGCTCGCGCGCGTGCATGAGTGCCAGGGCGTGAGACGTGGCGCTGAGGCCCACTGCTAGAGCCCGACTAAGCTGGTCGCAGGCCTCGCGCGTCCGCGGCGCGGGCAAGACCCTCCATGTTCTTCGGTCTCGATGTCAACGTGCTGCCTCCAGCAACCGCGCGCTCGTGGATGACGACGGACGCGCGGAGGCAGATCCAGGGCACAGGAACACAGCGTGGGTCTCGGGGGGCGGGGGGGGGGTCAGGGCTTCGGGGTTGCGTGGTCCAGGTTGTGCAGTCGAAGGCTTTAGGCTGGGGGCTGAACCAGATGCGTACTTACGCACGTTGGCTCGGAAGTGAAGGTCGGGGACACCTCGGAAGGGCGTCCTCGACGTCCTTATGGTTTGGGGTACTTTGGCCCGCGGAGGGTCTCATGTTCTTGTCCGATGTTCTTGTGGCCCTGTTCCGACTGTACCTCCCCCGCGTTTGGCTGGTTTGATAACCTCGATGATTTTTCGCTAAACCCATGCCCGTTTCAGGGGAACTTGGAGGAGCAGGTCAATATATTCTTGAGTTCCTTATCGGTGCCAGAGCCGAAGACCAGAGAGAGACAATAAATCGAATTTGTCTGATTGCTGAAGTTGCTGATGTGTATTCGCATAACCTTTGGTCGCGGGCTTGGTCTGATTATTCGCAGAGACAGGAGGAGGACGTTTCGTCAGATCATGATCTTTTTGAATCGAAGTTTTCCGCTGTTTACCCAGGTATTCTGAAAGAGGAGTTGCATGATGAAAAGTTGCAGGATATCAGAATGCAGAATGAGGAGTTGCTGAATGAGCAGTTGCATTATTCTCATCATACATATTATATGGCTTCACGCTCTGAAGAGTGCCACACTTCAGCTTCTGACGCAGACCAGGCTCGCCATGGAAACAATGGGGAAGCTTGCCGGAAGCTCTCCCGGACACGCGGTCGGGACAGGCGAGGCGCTGCGGGGAACGTGAACCGCCGTGGCTTCTAATCGCACGCGTGCACGCTTGTCGGAAGCTCCCCCGGACACGTTGCCGGCTCGAGCGTGTTGCTGCGAGGCCCGTGGACCGCCGTGGAGGAGCTCCTGGCGGTCACCACAATCATCCGGCTTCTTAAACCTTTCAGCTCTCAGCGAGCTCTCCGGAAGCATTGGTAGCGTCCACTTGACAGAATCCAAAACCCGGAGAGCAAAGAGAACTTGGTAGCATCCCAAACCCGGAGAGCAAAGAGAAGTTGGTAGCGTCCAAAAGCCGGAGAGCAAAGAGGGCACAAACCAGGAAGCCTTCCTGGCAAAGCCCACGGACTGGGCGCGGCGGTAAACCGTCAACCTTGGTTACCGCCGGGAGACTCCTAGAGCTTTCTAGCTCGACTTAAGTTGAGAAAACCGACAGCACCTACAACATTCCGACTTATAGTGAATATTTTTTAACCTCTGAATGCGACAGGCGGACATGTCTGCGAATCGACTCCTGTCATTACCACCCTGCAGCCCCCCTACAGCCCGAGTTAAGTGCAGAAGACCGCAGCACCTCTCAGGATGACTTGAAGAATATAGTAGTTTCGCATACCTAATTCGGGCAGCAGACCGAGCTCCGAGCTCTAGATTCGACAGGCGGACGCGCTCTTCGAATCGATGCCTATGATCCCCTCTCAGCGCGAGTTGAGTGAAGAAACCAAGAGCACTCCTCATGATGACTCGACCAATACGAATAGTTTCGCGATTCTAGATCGGGCAGCAGACCAAGTTGAGAGCTCTGAATTCGACAGACAAACGCAACTGGTGATGAAGATTTTTTTCCTGTCAATATGAGCTCTGTAGCTGTCCTACAGCTCAAGTTAAGTACAGAAAACCGAGAGCGCCTGACAAGATGACTCGAATAATACGAATAGGTTTCTGACCTAGCTCGGCTCACAGACCGAGTTCAGACTCTCGATTCAACAGACAAGCGCGCCTAACCATTATACATTGATTAGCTGTGCTTACCAACTCTGTAGCTGTCATAAAGCTCTATTTATGCCCAGAAAACTGTCAGCGCATATCAAGATGGCTCAAAACGGCCGATCCCGAACTGGCGCCGGCGGTGAACCGTCAACCTGGTTTTTTTGGTTTTCGCACCGTTCGTCCAGCAGAGTCAGCTGGCGGTGAGGATCTGTCGTGCCAAATGCACAACAGCGCTTGAGAGCGCCTCAGCAGCACTGAGTTCGGCATCGGTTATCGTAGCACCTTCCTCAAGGCACCACGCGGCTTCGCACACGTCCCTCCAAACGAGGGGGGTATTGGAGGGCACAGAATAAGGAGAGGAGGAAAGAAGAGGGGAATAAGGAGTACTCTTATTACAATCGTAATCGAGATTCAAAAGCCCGATCTGAAGCCAGAACCCGCATCCCGTCCCTTTGCTGCACACTCCCCCGTCGAAGGCTCCACGACAGGCGATAGGTTGAAGATAGCTTTCAAAGTTGAATCTGTATTCATACTCATTGTAGAAGCAATGGTCCTCACGGGCCAGGTGTGTAAGCTCGTCAGCCCGTGTGTTATCCTCCCTATATTCATGTTTGTACAGATCTCTCCCCAGCCCAGAGCATCTAATCCCCAACTCATGTGCGTTTCGTTCCATGACATCAATACATTGATCAATGCGTCGTTGATATTGTTTGTTGTGACACCGCCATCGTCCCGTCAACCATGCGTGCACTAACATGCTATACCCTTTCATTTCAACTGCAAACCCAGGGCTGATGATATCCCACACGGTTTGTCTTTCATTGATCGTAGCCAGACGCTTGGCCATCCTCGCGGCCTCTTTCTCACTCTGTGCAAGTCCCTCCTGTCCGATCCCCTCTGGCGGCGTACTCTGGATAGCGGTCCCTTTCCAATTCTGAACAAAATACTCAAAGATCTTTGTTTTGTTATATGTGCATAATATATTCTGCCACATGTCGAGAAAAGCTCTATATGAAGGAACCACAACCTGCCACCACATAGTTCCGTATGATAATATATATGGATATTGCCAGCTCCTCTGACCCACGCTCTCAGGTCCACTACGTATTCTCTTGCCGGATGATGCCTGCGTGCGATTTGCATGCAAACGAAGACATTCACTCAGAGTATCCCTGCGCGTAGTCCATTCAACATTATACATTAGAAGGCCTCTGCGAGAATCAACATATGCACGATTATCTTGAGATTGGGCCGTACTGCAAGCAGACTCAGAAGCAAACACAGAGGTCGCCGTCTGAGATGCCAGGTCGAAGAGGCGGCGGGCGCGACAGTGGTCACCGCCGGGAACCTCGTAGAGCTCCTCTCACTGTTAAAGAATCGACACATAATCAAAAAATTGAGATTTTTCGAAAATCTTCAGATTCGATTTTTTTCGATGTTCATATTCGCTCAGTTCCTGGAAGTCAACTCATGCAAAAATGCATCGAGAGAGCTGAGCTGCTGTTAGCGAGAAGTTTATATGCCAATGCTCGGCGTGAAAATCTGCTTTCTCAAAATCAATGGTCGAATATCTTTCAAATTTTCGCAAAACCACCCAAAAGTTATCACATTGTCCGCCTCGGCCGGCTGTGCCAACTAGCTCCACCCCGCGCCGGAACTGGGCG
Organism: Prorocentrum cordatum; assembly: GCA_963575745.1. Lineage (NCBI taxonomy): Eukaryota > Dinophyceae > Prorocentrales > Prorocentraceae > Prorocentrum > Prorocentrum cordatum. Next base: position 35,464 of record CAUYUJ010004117.1, on the reverse strand, counting down.
CCGGCGGTAAACCGTCAACCTTTCTTACCGCCGGGGGACTCGTAGAGCTTCCTGACAGTATATAATGGGGGGGGGGAAAAAAAAGAGAGAGAGAGAGAGAGAGAGAGAGAGAGAGAGAGAGAGAGAGAGAGAGAGAGAGAGAACGACTAGTTTTTCAGCCCAAGCGATTTCGGACCTCTCAAGATGACTCTAATGAAAAACACTTTCGCAGCACAGTTCGAATATCAAACCGAGTTCAGACCTCTGAATGCGACAGGCGCACGCGTCTGATGTCTCCGAATCGACTCATGTGATTACCAGCCCTGCAGCCCCCCTACAGCCCGAGTTAAGTTCAGAAAACCGACAGCATCTCTCAGGATGACTCCAATAATACAATAATTTCGCGGACCTAATTTGAGCAGCAGGCCGAGTTCTGAGTTTTGCGTTCGACGGACGGACGCGCCTGATGTGTCCGAATCGATTTCTGTGACCAGCAGCACTGTATCCCTCTCCCAGCACGAGTTGAATGCAGAAAACCGAGAGCACTTCTCAAGATGGCTCGAAGAATACGAATAGCTTCGCGATCCTAGCTCGGGCAACAGGCCGAGTTCAGAGCTCTCGATTGGACAGACGAACGCGCCTGATGACTCCGAATCGATTTCTGTGACTATGAGCTCTGTAGCTGCCCTACAGCTCGAGTTAAGTACCGAAAACCGAGAGCGTCTGTCAAGATGACTCGAATAATACAAATAGGTTTGCGGACCTAGCTCGGCTAGCAGAGCGAGTTCAGACCTCTCGATTCAACAGGCGAACGCGCCTGATGATTCTGAATACGATAGGTGTGCTGTCCAGCTCTGTAGCTGCCCTACAGCTCGAGTTAAGTACAAAATACTAACAACGCGTATTAAGATGACTCGAAACGGCCGATCCCGCCGGGACGCTTTTTAGCAATAAAAGGTACCCGATCGAGCTGAGATCAAGATGGCGAGCGGGAATAAGATCGAATATCACGGGGAAAAATACTAGAGCTCAAACGAATTGTTGAATTTCGAGAAGAAAATTTTCAACCGACCAAAAGTCACCAAAAGGTCCGTCGAGATTTTTCTTGCCAACTAGCTCTCCAGCGCCCCGGAATTGCTCTTAAGCTTCCAGCAATAACTTGCTAAGGGAAGCTCTACGAGTTATTCCTCTAGCTCATCGATGCCGAAGAGCTTTACGAGGTATATGATGGGAAGAAATACAGAGCTCAAACGAATTGTTGAATTTCGAGAACGAAACTGGGCGCCGGCGGTAAACCGTCAACCTTTCTTACCGCCAGGGGACTCGTAGAGCTTCCTGACAATATATAGTGTAGAAAAAAACTTCAAAGAACGACTAGTTTTTCAGCCCAAGCGATTTCAGACCTCTCAAGATGACCCTAACAAAAAAACAAACAGTTTCGCAACCCAGTTCGAGTATCAAGCCGAGTTCAGACCTCTGAATGCGACAGGCGGGCGCGTCTGATGTCTGCGAATCCACTCATGTGATTCCAGCCCTGCAGCCCCCCTACAGCCCGAGTTAAGTGCAGAAATCCGACAGTATCGACTCGAATAATAGAATAGTTTCGCGGACCTAGTTCGAGCAGCAGACCGAGTTCTGAGCTCTGGAATCGACCGCGAGACGCGTCTGATGTGTGGAAATCGATATATGTGACCCGCAGCACTGTAGCCCTCCCCCAGCACGAGTGATGTGCAGAAAATTGAGAGCACTTCTCAAGATGATTCGGACAATACGAATAGTTTCGCGAACCTAGCTCGGGCAGCAGGCCGAGTTCAGAGCTCTCGGTTCAATAGACGAACGCGACTGATGATTCCCCATCGACGTCTGTGACGATGAGCCCTGTAGCTGCCCTACAGCTCGAATTAAGTACAGAAAACCGAGAGCGTCTGTCAAGATGACTCGAGTAATACGAATAGGTGTGCGGACCTAGCTCGGCTAGCAGACCGAGTTCAGACCTCTGGATTCAACAGGCGAACGCGCCTGATAATTCTGAATGCGAAAGGTGTGTTTACCAGCTCTGTAGCTGCCCTACAGCTCGAGTTAAGCACAAAATACCGACAACGCGTATCAAGATGACTCGAAACGGCCGATCCCGCCGGGACGCTTTTTGGCACTAAAAGGTACCCGATCGAGCTGAGATCAAGATGGCGAGCGGGAATAAGATCGAATATGGCGGGAAAAAATACTAGAGCTCAAACGAATTGTTGAATTTCGAAAACAAAATTTTCAACCGACCAAAAGTCACCAAAAGGTCCGTCGAGATTTTTCTTGCCAACTAGCTCTCCAGCGCTCCGGAACTGGGCGCCGGCGGTAAACCGTCAACCTTTCTTACCGCCGGGGGACTCGTAGAGCTTCCTGACAATATATAATGTGGAAAAGAATTTCAGAGAACGACTAGTTTTTCAGCCCAAGCGATTATAGACCTCTCAAGATGACTCTAACAAAACAAACGAACAGTTTTCCAATCGAGCTCGAGTATGAAACCGAGTTCAGACCTCTGAATGCGACAGGCGGACGCGTCTGATGTCTGCGGATCGATTCCTGTGATTACCAGCTCTGCAGCCCCCCATACAGCCTGAGTTAAGTGCAGAAAACCGAGAGTACCTCTCAGGATGACTCGAATAATACAACAGTTTCGCGGATCTCGTTCGAGCAGCAGACCGAGTTCCGAGCTCTCGGTTCGACGAACGGACGCGCCTGATGTCTCGAAATCGATTCCTGTGACCAGCAGCACTGTAGCCCCCCCAGCACGATTTAAGTACAGAAAACCGAGAGCACTTCTCAAGATGACTCGAACAATACCAATAGGTTCGCGAACCTAGCTCGGGGAGCAGGCCGAGTTCAGAGCTCTTGATTCAACAGACGAACGCGCCTGATAATTCTCAATCGATTTCTGTGATTATCAGCTCTGTGGCTGCCCTACAGATCGAGTTAAGTACGAAAAACCGAGAGCGTCTGCTACAATGACTCGAATAATACGAATAGGTTTGCGACCCTAGCTCGGCTAGCAGACCGAGTTCAGACCTCTGGATTCAACAGGCGAACGCGCCTGATCATTCTGAATGCATTAGCTGTGCTGACCAGCTCTGTAGTTGTCCTGAAGCTCGAGTTATCTTGAGAAAACCGACAGCGCGTATCAAGATGACTCGAAACGGCCGTTCCCGCCTGCCTGCTTTTTGGCCTTCAAAGTTACCCGATCGAGCTGAGATCAAGATGGCGAGCGGGAATAAGATCGAATATCATGGGAAAAAATACTAGAGCTCTAACGAATTGTTGAATTTTGAGAACAAAATTTTCAACCGACCAAAAGTCAGCAAAAGGTCCGTCGAGATTTTTCTTGCCAACTAGCTCTCCAGCTCCCCGGAATTACTGGCGCCGGCGGTGAACCGTCAACCTGGTCACCGCCGGGAACCTCGTAGAGCTCTACAGATCGAGTTAAGTACGGAAAACCGAGCGTCTGCTACAATGACTCGAATAATACGAATAGGTTTGCGGCCCTAGTTCGGCTAGCAGACCGAGTTCAGACCTCTGAATTCAACAGGCGAACGCGCCTGATCATTCTGAATGCATTAGCTGTGCTGATCAGCTCTGTAGTTGTCCTGAAGCTCGAGTTATCTTGAGAAAACCGATAGCGCGTATCAAGATGACTCGAAACGGCCGTTCCCGCCTGCCTGCTTTTTGGCCTCCCCGGAATTACTCTTAAGCTTCCAGCAATAACTTGCTAAAGGAAGCTCTACGAGTTACTAGCTCTAGCTCATCGATGACGAAGAGCTCTACGAGGTACTCTCAAGCTTCCAGCAATAACTTGCTAAGGGAAGCTCTACGAGTTATTACTCTTAAGCTTCCAGCAATAACTTGCTAAGGGGAGCTCTACGAGTTACTAGCTCCACCCTGCGCCGAAATTCCTCTAGCTCATAGATGGCGAAGAGCTCTACGAGGTATTACTCTTAAGCTTCCAGCAATAACTGGGCGCCGGCGGTAAACCATCAACCTTTCTTACCGCCGGGGGACTCGTAGAGCTTCCTGACAGTATATAGCGCGGGAAAAAATCCAGAGAACGACTAGTTTTCAGCCCAGGCGATTTCAGACCTCTCAAGATGACTCTAACAAATATACAAACAGTTTCGCAACCCAGGACCTGTTTCGAGCAGCAGACCAAGTTCAAAGCTCTCGAATCGACCAACGAACGCGCCTGATGTGTGTAAATCGATTTCTATGACCCGCAGCAATGTAGCCATCCCCTAGCACGAGTTGAGTGCAGAAAATTCAGAGCACTTTTCACGATGATTCGGACAATACGAATAGTTTCGCGAAAGCTCGCGCAGCAGGCCGAGTTCAGAGCTCTCGATACAACAGACAAACGCGCCCGATAACTCCCAATCGAATTATGTGATTATAGGCTCTGTAGCTGCCCTAGAGCTCGAGTTAGGTACAGAAAACCGAGAGCGTCTGTCAAGATGACTCGAGTAATACGAATAGGTGTGCGGACCTAGCTCGGCTAGCAGACCGAGTTCAGACCTCTGGATTCAACGGGCGAACGCGCCTGATGATTCTGAATGCGATGGATGTGCTTACCAGCTCTGTAGCTCCACTGCAGCTCGAATTGACAACAACATACCCACCACGCGTATCAAGTTGACTCGAATAATACGAATAGGTTTGCGGGCCTAGCTCGGCTAGGAGATCGAGTTCAGACCTATGGATTCAACAGGCGAACGCGCCTGATGATTCTGAGTGCGATAGATGTGCTTACCAGCACTGTAGCTGCCCTAAAGTTCGAATTAAGTAGAAAATACCGACAACGCGTATCAAGTTGACTCGAATAATACGAATAGGTTTACGGATCTAGCTCGGCTAGCAGACCGAGTTCAGACCTATGGATTAAACAGGCGAATGCGCCTGATGATTCTGAGTGCGATCGGTGTGCTTACCAGCACTGTAGCTGCCCTACAGCTCGAGTGAAGTAGAAAATGCCGACAACGCGTATCAAGATGACTCGAAACAGCCGATCCCGCCGGGACGCTTTTTGACAGTAAAAGGTGCCCGATCGAGCTGAGATCGAGATGACGAGCGGAAATGAGATCGAATATCACGGGGAAAAATACTAGAGCTCAAACGAATTGTTGAATTTCGAGAAGAAAATTTTCAGTCGACCAAAAGTCACCAAAAGGTCCGTCGAGATTTTTCTTGCAGCGCTCCGGAATTACTAGCTTCAGGCAATAACTTGCTGTGGGAAGCTCTACGACTTGCTGAGGGAAGCTCTACGAGTTACTGGGCGCCGGCGGTAAACCGTCAACCTTGGTTACCGCCGGGGAACTCGTAGAGCTTCCAAGCTCGACTTAAGTTGAAAAAACCGAGAGCACCTACCAACATTCTGACTCCTAGTGAATATTGTTTGACCTCTGAATGCGAGAAGCGGGCGCGTCTGATGTCTGCGAATCGACTCCTGTCATTACCAGCCCTGCAGCCCTATACAGCCCGAGTTAAGTGCAGAAAACCGACAGCATCTCTCAGGATGACTCGAATAATACAATAGTTGCGCGGATCTGTTCCGAGAAGTAGACCAAGTTCTGAGCTCTCGAATCGACCAACGAGCGCGCCTGATGTGTGTAAATCGATTTCTATGACCCGCAGCACTGTAGCCATCACCCAGCACGAGTTGAGTGCAGAACATGCAGAGCACTTTTCACGATGATTCGAACAATACGTTTCGCGAACCTAGCTCGGGCAGCAGACCGAGTTCAGAGCTCTCGATACAAGAGAGAAACGCGCCCACCAATCGATTTCTGTGACTATAAGCTCTCTAGCTGCCCTACAGCTCGAGTTCATGCCGACAAAAATTCATAAAGAAACGCGCGGGATAGAAACGACACGATATTCTTCTTCGACAAAATTTGGCAACACTCGTAGAGGCGCAATGTATCTACCCAAAAACATCCAGAAATACGAATAGATTTGCGAACCTAGCTCGGCTAGCAGACCGAGTTAACATCTGTGGAGTCAAGAGGCGAACGCGCCTGATGATTCTGAATGCGATGGATGTGCTTACCAGCTCTCAAGCTGCCCTGGAGCTCGAATTAAGTACAAAATGGCCACCCCGCGTATGAAGTTGACTCGAATAATACAAATAGGTTTGCGGACCTAGCTCGGCTAGCAGTTCGAGTTCAGACCTATGGATTCAAAAGGCCAACGCGCCTCATCATTCTGAGTGCGATAGGTGTGCTTACCAGCACTGTAGCTGCCCTACAGCTCGAGTTAAGTAGAAAATACCGAGAACGCGTATCAAGTTCCCTCGAATAATACGAATAGGCTGCGGACCTAGCTCGACTAGCAGACCGAGTTCAGACCTATAGATTTAACAGGCGAACGCGCCTGATGATTCTGAGTGCGATAGATGTGCTTACAAGCAATCTAGCTGCCCTGCAGCTCGAGTAAAGTACAAAATGCCGACAACGCGTATCAAGATGACTCGAAACGGCCGATCCCGCCAGTGTGCTTTTTGGCAGTAAAAGGTAACCGATCGAGCTCAGCTCAAGATGGCGAGCGGGAATAAGATCGAATATGACGGGAAAAGATACTAGAGCTCTAACGAATGTTGAAAATTTGAGAACAAAATTTTGAACTGACCAAAGTTGTGAAATGTTCAGTTCTTTTTTTCCGAGCCAACTAGCTCTGCAGCACACCGGAATTACTCTTAGCTTCCAGCTATAACTAGCTAAGAGAAGCTCTATGAGTTACTAGCTCCACCCCCGCACCGTAATGTCTCTAGCTGATCAACGCTGAAGCTCTACGAGGTACCTCTGCATGCGGCAGATTCGCGGACCCAGTTCGGACAGCAGACAGAGTTCAGAGTTCGCTTTCGATTCGCAGGCAAATGCACCGCACTTGATAGCGTTCACTTGGCAGCGTCCACTTGGTAGCGTCCGAAACCCGGAGAGCGAAGAGAGCCTTTAGGGACGGGAAACTTCTAAGCGTTCATGTAAGCGTTCAAAACCCGGATAGCGAAGCCAAGCGGATCCAGCACGGGGACCTCTGCCAGGCCGCCTGAAACGATGCGCGGGACGCTGGAAACCTCGCAGGAGACGCTCGCAGGGGCGCCGTTTACGATGCGTGGGGCCCTGCAAAGCGCGCAAGAAAGTTCTGCCTAGGAGCCTGGAAGAACTTGGTAGCGTCCAAAACCCGGATAGCAAAGAGGCACTTACATAAACGAGCATACGCACATAAGCACGCACACACGAACACACACATACAAACACATATACATACACAAGAACGCACACATACGCCAGCATGCTCCACACACACACGCACCCATACACACACACACACGCACACGCAACACATCAACACGCAAACGTCGACACACACGCGCAAACGCGCACGCACAAACACACAGCACATCTCTCACACACACACAGAGGGACGCGCACACGCACACCAATCACACATGCACATACACACACGGGGGCACACACAAACACTCACACGCACACACGCACACACACACACACACACGCACGTACAACCCACGCACACAGACGCACACGCAAGCATCCAGGGAAACCCACGCACTAACGACCACACGATGACGCACGCACCGCAGCCACCTCAGCGCCCCCCCCCCGCGCTCCCCTGCCGCCCCCACGCGCCCCCGCCCTCCCCGCCGGCGCTCCGGAGGGGGGAGGCGCCGTGAAAGGCCTCATCCCAGACCATTCGGCCTAGGAGCTCCATCTAGGCCACCTAGAGATCTAAAGATCTAGGTGGCCTGAATGCGCATCCAATCAACGTCGAAGGGTAGGCTCGAAGCAAACTAAACTACATACCCTCGTGCTCAATATCAGCTTTCTCGATCCCGAAAGACCCTAGGGGCAAAGCTCATGTTTGTGTTTGTCTTGTTCTCGGCAAGATCATTGGGTCTTCCCTGTGATAAGTTTGTGGTTCCACCGGCTTCGTGGATTAATCGTAATGGCCGCATGTCGGGTCTCGAGAAACATTTAGCTGCACAGAAGCACCAAAAAGGCTCTTGCCCACTACCAGGTTTCTGGCACTCAAAAAGCTTTAGTGGGCAAGAGATGTTTTTCGGTTGTTTTGGGGGTCGCCGGGACCGCCACAAGAACATTCCAACGTATGAAGATCTGGGTGCTTACCTTTATGGCATACTGGGGTACGCATCCGAGCTTCACCACTGACCACGGGCATTGTGCAAAACTTCTGGTAATAACAATGAGAAGTACGACATTCCCGATGCATGGTTTCATTTTCTTTCGCAGCCCCAGTCGTACAACCTCCTGACTGTACTAAGATAGTAAATGATACCTGCGGTGGCCGTGCAAAATGCTAGCGGCCGAGCAGAGTGATCATAAATCACCGTGCTCTCCTTATCACGCCCAGTCTTACTGTCTCCCGACTGAACAGTGCAGTCACAGAGGCGTGCGGCGGCGATGCCTAATAGCGGCGCAAGAGCAGGGCAATCTTACGGCGCTTCGTGCCTCGAAGCGCAAGATTCAGGGAACTGCGCCTCAGGCCTGGATCCCCGCGACCTCCTCGACCACGGCGTGTACGGTGGAGGGTGCGGACTTCCTCGTCGACGTCGCCCTCTTCCTGTGCCCCCACGGCTTCTTCTTTGCAGGCATAGCCTTGCTCCACGCGGCTGCCCTCTTGTTCTTTCCCTCTTTCTGTTTCGCGGCCAAGCCGACGTCCACCTTGACGAGGGACTTCCTGAGTGCGCCGCGGTTGGGCCCATTTCCGTTGGGCACAGAACCGCTCGGGCCATCCTCTCCGATAGGCAGCGATCCGTCTGGCCCGATGCCGTCCCTGAGACCGCCAGCAGCGATCTGGCCGGCCAACATCTCTGCGAGCCGCAAGGGCGGAAGCCGCGTGCCGAGCGACTCGTGCTGGGCGGCATGGACGAGCATGCGGTAGAGGGCGTAGACCTCCTTGAGCACGTGGACGCGGTCTTCGTGCTGCTGCCACACGCACCACGCCCAGCGCTTCATGTTCCTGTGCTCGGCCTCGTTCTGGGGCGTGCCCTGGACGACCAATTGCCCGCGAGAGAGCTGGGCGAACACCGAATTGTTGCGCAAGTAGTAGTAGTTCTTCGTGGAGCTCGCGCTCTCCAAAACTTTTCGGAGCGGCACGCCTTTGGAATTCTTCCTGTCCATGATCTTCTCGTGCTTCTGGACTATGCGCCTCAACTCGGCCACGTACTCCGCGTGCGAGACGAAAGGCTCGTTGCAGAAATCCGCCCAGTCCTTGTCGGCACGCTCGCGCGCGGGCTGCGCGTCACCCCAGACCACCTCGGGCATCGGGAGGCCATGGTAGATCTCCCTCGTCAAGTACTCCTCGGGCACGCCGAGAGGACGGGAAAACTTCCTCGTGAGCTGCAGCAGCTCAAATGAGCAAGCCGTCCTCTTCCCGTCCGTGCACTGCTCGGCCCGCAAGGCAATGTGCAGTCTGTCCTGTGCCACGCCGAGACACCTCGGCAGATGCTCCAACATCTTCTCGCTCGGGGCGTCGGAGTAAAGCATCCGCACCTGCTCGACCGCAGCGGGGGTCAGCCGCTCCCTGACCGCTGCACCGAAGCTCTCCGTGCTCTCATCGGGCTGGACGCTGAATCCAGGGCAAGCTCCTGTCATCCCCATCAGAGTGTGGCCGACGTAGATCCCGCCTTTCTTCTGGTCCATTTTCTTCTCGCCGATGACCGAGAACAAGAACTTGAAGGTGCCATCGTGGGTCAGTGCCGTGAACTCGCCGCGGGCCACTTCCTCGCCCATGAGCCGTCGCACCGACAGCTGCGCCAGGCCGTCGGGGCGGCGGAACACGTGGTCCATGATCTCCCGCAAGAGCTGGGGGCGGCAGGCCAGGAAAGGCGACGTGCCGTCGCGGGACCACTGCCTGTGGAGATGGCCCATCACGCCATTCATCGCCCCGTGCGAGACCAAGGCCAGGCTGATCAGGGAATCCTCGAAGCCTTTGGTGTACGAGATCTTGGCGTTAATGCGGACGCAGTCAATGCACTTGGCGCGCAACCAGTACCGCGGGCCCGCCTCTGTGAAGACGAAGACGAGGTGGGCTTCGTTGGAGTGGCGCGCAGCCTCCAGCGCTTCCGCTGGAGCGTCGCGATTCCATTCTCGAAGCAGACCGGCAGCGCGGGCCAGGTAGCCGCCGTCTTTCTGAGCCGCGCGGTTCAACACCGAGCAGACGCGGTCGAACCTGCACAGCGACATAGCGACCTTGAAGAGGGCATCGTCCTCCCGAGACGCGACGAACTTCGGCGGCCTGTGGTGCTTCTGGTGCTCGATGAGGTGCTCGCGGCGGCTGAACGATCGCCAAGGGCACAGGAGACAGCGGCATTGAACGCGGGATCGACATCCACCGACCTCGACCTGGTAGTCCGCGGCCTCCTTTCCAAGCACGTTGCAGAACATCTCCATGGATGAGGGCTCGTCGGGTTCGTCGGCGTCCTCCTCGCAGTCGGACGGCAACCCCACGTCGACTCCGCCTGGTTCTGCGGCGGCGATCGGCAGCTGCACATCGACTGGCGGACTCGCAGAGGCGCCTGCTTGCAGGTCCATCAAAGCATCCGTGGAGCGGGCCATGCTGCCGTTAATGCGGAAGAGCACGGCCAGGCGTTTATCGGCCGCGCCCCCGATCGCCCTGCAAAATTCGACCGCGCTAACCCTGCACTTGGACCGCCGTTCCTCGTGACCACAATGGGTGCCGATCAGATCGAACGTCTGCTCTGGTCCGTTCTCCCCCTGAACCACTGCCGACGCGCGGAGAAGCACGCAATGAGCCTCCCCGCCAGGCTCGCTGTGCAAGAGGTAGTCGCCTGCATCCAGGGCGCGGCCCGATGCGAGCTGGAAGAGCACGTCCAGGACGCAGGCGCCGTGGAGCCTGATCTCGAAGTGCTGGGCGACCTCGCGATAGGAGCGCGAGTTTGCCTCTGGGGCTGGAAGGGGTGGCTTGCCGCACCCGCAGGATGCGACCACTGCGGCCTGGATGCAATTGCCATCGGTGAAGTACGACGCCATCTGGTCGGGGCCCCCAGGCCCGTCGTCGACGGGCAGCTGCTGTCCGCTCGCCGCAAGTGTCTCAAGCAACGAGCGCTCCTTCTTCGCAGCGAGGTGCATCTTGTAACCCGTCGCCTTGTGGACGTAGTTCTCAGCATCGGTGATGAAAGCGTGCGCGTCATCGAGCACGCCGACGTTCACCCCGATGCCGTCGAACTCCCAAGCGAGGTGGGACACCGCGCTGCCCCGCTTCTCCTGAACGAACTTCACCAACGCCTCGGTGCAGGCGTCCTCCGCCCCTTCGAGGAGCCTCGACACGCACGTGAGCTCGGGGTTGTCCCTCTCGTCCTCGACGGCGGCCTTGAAAACGTCGGGCAGTGCAGACGATGCCGCCCAGCGGAGCACTCTCGCGTCCCGCTCCATGGCCTGGTACTGGTCGCCTGCATTCTTTTTGCCAAACAGGACGCTGAGCGCCAGGGTCTTCTTGGCGTCGATGTCGGGCCATGCGGCAACGGCCTCGATGGCGCGCCCTTGCTCCGAGGAGTGGCCGTTCAGATTTATCTTCATGCGCTTCATGACCTGGGGCGCGAGGGTCAGGAAACATTTGCGCCAGTCCAACTTCACGACGTCTGGCTGCACAATAGTCTGGATCTGCTTGCTCAGGCTCTGCGACGCCGTGCCCTCTGCGCGTCTCCTGCTGCGCACGCGCAAGTCCCCGATGGCTGAGAAGTGGTACTTGACCTGGAGAGCCCCATCGCCGCCCTCACGTTCCTCGAGCAACTGGTTAGCCGCCGCCCAGGTTGACTTGAGCGACTGCTCGTGTCGCGACCACGCCTGAAATACTTCCAGGTCATCTTGCGAAGACCTGCTTTGCTTTCTGACGCCCGCCGCCCCTGCTTGCGCTGCCTCAAGATGCTTGATCAGCGCATGGTGGTTGCGCTTCCTCTCCGGGCACCTCACGTAGTCCTTCAGGCGGTCCAAATTGAATTTCTCGGGGAAGACGGCCCCGATGGGAATCGCGAGGTTGTCAATGTCCGGGAACAGTGCGCTGAGGTCGGCGTCGGCGCACAAGGCTGGATAGTAGTAGGGGACCTTGCGGCCCCATTGTCGCACTACGGGTTTCCACATGGCCGCGGCCTTCATGCGGTCCCAGGCATCCTTCTTGTCAGACTGCCGCCCCCCCTTGATGCAAGCCCCCGCCTTCGCGCGCTCTCGCTGGCTGTCCGTCATGCAGGTGTCCTCGTCGAGATGCATGACGGCAAGGAGCGTGGAAGCCCGAGAGAGTGGATCCGACGCGGCGTCCGCCTGGTCGCCGTGGCCACGAAGCCCGCCAGCCAGGCCAGCTCCGTCGCCGCCGTCCGACGCCCTGATGTCGTTCAGGAACTCTTCGTTCATTGCAGCGCGCGCTGGTGAGGGATTGTCCAGCTTGTCGTAGGCCGCGGACGCCGAGTACTTCTCGACGAGAGGCAGGATGCCTCGGGTCATGTGGATGAAGCCCGCCACGCCAGATGAGGCCCAGTCCTCCAGTTCGGGGTCAGCCAAGAAGAGGCCATGCTCAACCGAGACCAAGGCCGTGTTGCGAGTGAAGTCGCCCTCGAAGGCGATCAGCAGCAGACGGCGCCGCCAGGCGTGAAGCGCATCACCGTCGCACTCGATGCGGAAAGCGTGATTCAACTCGATGACGAAGTCCGCGAACGTCCACGCGTAATGGCGCTCGTCCTCTGATTTCCCATGATTCTCACGAACGAGCAGCTCTGCCCTGGCGAACAAATTCTTAGCCACGACCTCCTGGATCTTCTCGCCCTTCTGCACCTCCTGGAAGATGACGGCCATGGCGCCGATGAGACGCTTTGCGGAGACCTGGAACTCCCTGTCTCTGGTGAGGAGGTACGTGCTGGCAAACTTCACCATGGTCTCGCCGAGCGCAGCCAAGGTCAGCTTCGACCGCAGCGACTTCCCGTTGCCACCTGAGGGAGGCGACCACATGATCTATGCGGTATATGCAACCCATGCGATGTATGCGACCTATGCGATCTATGCGATCTATGCGATCTATGCGACCTATGCGATCTACGCGATCTATGCGACCTAGGCGATCTATGCGACCTAGGTCGCCATCTGGGCGATCTTTGCGACCTATGCGATTTATGCGGTCTATGCGATCTATGCGACCTATGCTATCTATGCGACCTAGGTCGCCACCTGTGCGACCTATGCGATCTATGCGACCTATGCGATCTAAGCAATCTATGCTATCTGTGCGACCTAGGTCGCCACCTGTGCGATCTTTGCGACCTATGCGATCTATGCGATCTATGCGATCTAGGTCGCCGCCTGTGCGATCTATGCGACCTATGCGATCTATGCGACCTAGGTCGCCGCCTGTGCGATCTATGCGACCTATGCGATCTATGCGATCTATGCGACCTAGGTCGCCATCTGGGCCTAGGTCGCATAGATCGCATAGATCGCATAGATCGCATAGGTCGCATAGGTGACGGCCTAGGTCGCATAGATCGCATAGATCGCATAGGTCGCATAGGTGCCGACCTAGGTCGCCACCTATGCGACCTATGCGACCTATGCGATCTATGCGATCTATGCGACCTAGGTCGCCGCCTGTGCGATCTATGCGATCTATGCGATCTATGCGACCTAGGCCCAGATGGCGACCTAGGTCGCATAGATCGCATAGATCGCATAGGTCGCATAGATCGCACAGGCGGCGACCTAGGTCGCATAGATCGCATAGACCGCATAGGTCGCATAGATCGCACAGGCGGCGACCTAGGCGACCTAGGTCGCATAGATCGCATAGATCGCATAGATCGCATAGATCGCATAGGTCGCATAGATCGCATAGGTCGCATAGGTCGCATAGATCGCATAGGTCGCATAGGTGGCGACATAGGCCGCATAGATCGCATAGATCGCATAGGTCACATAGATCGCATAGGTCGCATAGATCGCATAGGTCGCATAGATCGCATAGACCGCATAGATCGCATAGATCGCACAGGTGGCGACCTAGATCGCATAGATCGCATAGATCGCATAGATCGCATATCTAGGCCCCCCAGGCGCCCTAGATCCCCAGATCGCTGGATCGCGGTCCTGAGCGCCTTGCCTTTTCCCTTCCGAACCCGCACGCGAGGTGGCTGCCGCTTGTGCATGAGGGCCAGCGCCTCGCCAAGGACTTCGATCTCCTTTGATTCGACGTCGTCCCCGTACAGGGTGGCCATCATGAGGTCGTACCTGTCCACGTCGGCCGCGGGCGGCTTGTACTTGATGGATAAGTCCATGTACGCGTAGCAGTTGACCTCGGGGGCTTTCTTGATCTCCCTTGCTGCCTGGCCAGGCTGGATCTTCAAGCACTTGTCCTTGAACGCCAACGTGGGCTCCGCTTGCTTCGGCTGGTCGCACCACTTGCAGAATGTCTTGAGGATGTTGACGTTGTTCCCAGTAGTGAGAAACCTGTTCAAACTTTCCCGGAGCATCTTGCGCGCGATCGAGAAGCTCTCATCGGGGTCGTCGTCCACGTCGGCCTGCGTCGCCGCGGCAGGGCTCGTGTAGTCAAGGAGCCACCCCTCGTCCCAAGACGGTCGCTTCACGTTTTTGTCCTTGCTCATGCGAAGGAGGATCGCGTCCGCTCGGTTCACCGCGTGCTCCAGGCGTAGGGCCTGCTGGACGTTCATCGCGGCGGTGTACCGAAATGCTCCGTTGTGGTACCGATGCGCCTGCCCGTCATGCGCGCGCCACGGGCTCCTCGGCCCGCCGAAGACAGCCATGAACACGCGCAGGAGGAAGAGGTCGTGGACGCGGGCGCCGCCCCGTTCCATCTCGTCGACCTGGGTCTTCACGACGCATAGCTCGTCATACTTGTCCCCGAGGCGCTCCGCGTTCCTTTCCACCAGCTTCTTCACGGCAGCGTGCGTCTTCGCGACCTGATCGTTCAACGACATATTGTCGTCGCCCATGTCGACGTCGTCGGCCACCGCCGTGAAGCGGTCCGCGAAAGCGCTTGAACTTCGGCCGAACTTCTGGAAGACGCTCTCCTTGTACTTGCCCGGAGAGAACACTGCGGATGGAGTGGGCGCGGGAGTCGACCGCGGGCTCGGCCGCGGGCTGCGGCTCCGACCCCGATCTCCCTCGTCCCAGGACATCCCCGAACGCGTTCTAGCTGGCACCGCGAGCGGCGGGCGCTCGCTCTCCCTCCCCGAAGGGCGCGACGAGCACGCTCTGGGGCCACTCTGCCGTCGAGCCGCAGCGGTTGCAGTGATGGTAGCGACGATGACGATGATATAGGTGCATCTCGGGGGCCGCGGCCGTCTGTCGGGCCTCGAACAATCAAAAGACACGCAAACCAAACAGAAACGCTCTTGCCCACTATCAGGTTTCTGACCCCGAAAAAGGCTTAGTGGGCAAGACCGTTTTTTGGGTGTTTTTGGGCTGGGCCCCTGGGCTTTCTTTCGGCAAAGTTATTGTTTGCTATGGTCGCGCTAATTAATCGCCGCGGCAGTCAATCGGGCCTCGAGAAACATTGGGCGCGGCCAAAACAAGCCGAAACGCTCTTGCCCACTATCAGGTTTCTGACCCCAAAAAAGACTTAGTGGGCAAGAGCGTTTTTTGGGTGTTTTTGGGCTGGGCCCCTGGGCTTTCTTTCGGCAAAGTTATTGTTTGCTATGGTCGTGCTACTTAATCGCCGCGGCAGTCAGTCGGGCCTCGACTGACATTGGGCGATGCCAAAACGAGCCAAAACGCTCTTGCCCACTATCAGGTTTCTGACCCCAAAAAAGACTTATTTGGGGCATCTGTAGCCCCAAATAAGTCTTTTTTGGGGTCAGAAACGCAGCCCGCTGCAGAGGCACCGGCGCCCACGGCGCGCGTGAACGCGCGGGGCTGGCACCATCCTGTGAATTTCGCGGGCCTCGGGGACGAGATGACTGCACTCTGGGGCAGCACTTAGGGACAGAATGTGCAGGATGTGGTTGTCGGCGCGGCGCGGAGCTATGTCGCTTTGCGGAAATTGCTTGAACTGCACAAGAAGTCTTCTGACCGGTACAAACCGTTCTCCGTCGACCGCTGCTCGGTGGACATGCCGGGCGGGGCTGGGAGATTTTTCGACTTTCTGCAGAAGAAGAACCCCCGGAAGACATACAAGCACCCGCTCTACGACATTCCACTGCCAGTGTCTTTCCTGAACAGCTGCCTCCTGCTCAATCTCCATTGCGTCGACTCGGTGGACGACCCGGTCCAGCAGCGAGTGCGCGGTTATATCTTGTCGTGTGATGCATCGCTTGGCGAGAGAAATTACTGCGCGACTGTGCTGCGCGCCGTGTTGGTGGTGCACGCCACGCGGCATTGCGAACGCGCGGCCTGCGTCGAGGGGAAGTCCTTGCTCTCGGAGGCTGACATCCTCGGGTGCTTCGTGGCTGGGCGGGGCAACCGCGACCCCAGTCTCGTCCGGCGGAGCACCAGCGAAGGAGAAACTGGACAACTTCGAATTTCATCGGTCCGTGAGGGCTCGGGGCGCCGTCCGGGGCCGGGGGGCGGAGCAGGGGGCGGGGGGCGGCCAGGGGCCCCTGCGGGGCGCCGAGATTCTTCGCCTGACGAGACGATTCGGGCCGATGTAAACGTCGAAGTTGACTGGTGCACTCAGGAGTTTTTTCCTGCGGGAGCAAGTCGGAGTGCCTCCTGCTGGTGGGGAGATCCAACGTCCTCGACACTCTCCCCGGCGGCGACTACGCCGATGGCTTCGAGCGCAGCGTCGACCTGCTGCTGCGCTTCTTGTCCGACAAGTCGGCGGGGGACGCGGCGCTCTTAGATGAGATCATCTATGCCAACTTCCGCGGGTTCGGCGGGCTGGGCAACGACGCCGACGGAGGGGTGTCCGGGTTCGTCGCGAAGAACGTGGTGCATCGATCAGGGCGTGCGTAACATTCTGCATAGTCTCGGCGCCTCTCGCTCCCACGCTTCGCGGTTTTGCTCGGGCCCCAACCCGTGCAAATTGGCGTGCGTCTATCACCAGTCAGCGCGTGTGGCCAGGGACGGGCACGTGGCCATGTACGCCGCCGTGAAGATCCGGCTGGAGGATGTGCGCCTGCGGTACGGCGACGCTGCTGCCTGCCTGGCCGACGTCGACTTCATGGTTCCCCAAGACAACTCATGCAAGCTCGTGGAGGTTTTGCAAACGAGCACGACGGGAAACCTCTACGGCAAGGGGCGCGGCAGCGCGCTGTTGGCGCACGGCGTGGAGAAGAGGGCGGCGGCCCCTGCTGGCGACTCGGGCGACGAGAGCGAGCCGCGTTGAGGGTCCTTCAGAAAGCCAGCTCCTTGCTCCCATCTTTTCCGCCGCGCCATTCCCCGCGCCTCCGGATTGGTTCGCCCGCGTGGATCCCTAGCAACCCTTCCCGCACTGCGGCTGCGCAGTCAACGTTTCACATTGCCCTTCCCACTGCGACGAATGGAGTCGGCGCAGCGCCATGCGTGGCTGTGGCGCCAATGCGTTGCAAGCAGCGTATCAGAGGTGGGGGAGAGAGACCGCAGTGGAACAGAGAGCGCCCCGCCGGGTAGTCGGTTTCGGTTTTGGTTCGAGTCGCGCGCGCGGGTGAGGCGGCGCTGTTCGGGGCCCAGCCATTGTAGAAGCCACAAAGAGCCCAAAGGGCCGCCGGGCCTTGCCCCCGGCCGCGGGTGGCCCCCCTGGTTGCCCCGCTGGTTGCCCCGATGGTTGTCCTGGAGGTTTTCCTGGTGTTTGTCTTGATGATTGGATTGGTGGTTGCCCTGATGGCTGTCTTCATGGTTGGCCTGCGGTGGTCCCGGTGGTTGTCCTGAAGATTGTCCTGATGGTTGTCCTGTTGGTTGTCCTGGTGGTTGTGGTGATGGTTGTTCTAATGGTTGTCCTGATGGGTGTCCTGACAGTTGCCCTGACTGTTGCCCTGATGGTTTCCCTGATGATTCTCCTGGTGGTCCACGTGGTCGTCCTCGCGAATGGCCACGCGGTGTCCCCGCGTTTGATTCTCGCGGTTGTCCCAATGGTTGGCCTGTTGCCTGTTCTGATGATTGTCCTGATGCGAGCGACACAAGAAAGTTGAAGAAATAATCAAATAACTCAGAGCCATCGCAAATCGACCGACCCCCCCTTTCCCGAATCTCCCTTATCACCCGTGGGGTGGTCCCATCGGCACATTATGTCGGAGTGTTGGGCCCCCTCCCGCGCTAACCGCGTGTACCCTCTGGGCTCCAGGGCCGGTTCTCGGCCTTTTGGGGGGCTCTGTCGCCCACGAGAGCGCTCCAAGAGGACTCGCGATTGCTTCCAGACGGCCCCGGACGCCTCCAAAACGGCCCAAGAGCGCCCCCCCAATAGCGCTCCAAGGGGGTTCAAGATGGCCTGAAAACGGCCCAGGTCGCAGCCAAGAGGCCCCATGACGGCATCAACAGGGCGTCCACGTCTCCCGTGGGAGACAAACAATATTGAGTTCCATTAAGGGCCCCGTCGAGTTTTGCATGTTCGCTTTTATTGTTCCCCAGGCGCCCCAAACAGCCCAAGAGGATCCCAGAGGCGCTTCCGGACAGACCACGCAAGTTGGAAAAGGGCGCAAGACGGCGCCAGGATGGCCCAAGAACGGCCCAGACAGCCCCCAGAAGGTTACAAGAGGTCCCCACGAGAGCCCCAGAGGTGTCCAACTTGCGGGAAGCTCCAACGGCAATCGCCCTCAGGCGGCATCCTCCCAGGTGGTTCAGAGGGGCCCAAGATTGCTGAAGAGGAGCTCCAAAAGGCCCGGGACTTCGCCTATGACGGCCCCTGTCGGCGCCCAAAGGACTCCCCCAAGAGGGCCCCAAGCCGCAGCCATCGCCAAAATCTGGCTCCATGACGCAAGCCCAGAGTCACACTTGCACAATCAGGGCACTGCGGATCCTCAGAAACGGTTCTGGGGACCCCAGTTTCATGCACAGCGCGTTTGGACCACTTGAAATTACAGGTCCTCGGGCCGACGGAGGAAGAGGAGGAGAAGGAGGAGGAGGAGGGAGAGGAAGAGGAGGAGGATATGGAACAGGAGGAGGAGGAGGAGGAGGATATGGAGCAGGATGAGATCGAGGACGACGAGGAGGAGGAGGAGGAGGAGGAGGAGGAGGAGGAGGAGGACGAGGGTGGTGATGGCACAGGAGAGCGGGTTGTATTAAAGGAGGAGGGTCGGAGGAACGAGGAAAGACAAACAACCATAAGTTTTGGGGTTCACTTTGATGTCGGGGGAAGTGGTTTGCATAAAAACGTGGTGCTGGTTTCATTCGGGGTGGTTGGCTCTGTACAAACATGTTGCCGTAGAGGGAGTTACTTGGATGTCTGGGGGGTCATAAGGACGTAAGGACGTTGTGCTGGTTTTATTCGCGGTCGTTATCTGGCACCCCGGGCGAAGCCGATGGAAGAGGAGGAGGAGGAGGAGGAGGAGGAGTAGGAGGATGAGGAGGAGGAGGAGGAGTGTGATGAGGAAAGGGGGGGAGTGAAGGACGCCGTTCTGGTTTACTTCAGAGTTCGATTCCTTGCTGGTTGACTTAGTTTTCTCACTGACGTCGTGCTGGTTTTATTCGTGGGTGGTGTTTACTGGGCAGCCATGCATACGTAGAGGGGAATCAGAGGCTTACTGCTTTGACGTTACGGGTGGAGGCGAGGTGGGAGGGGAAGGAGGAGGAGGAGGTGGAGGAGGAGGAGGAGGATCGAGGCGCGATGAGGAGGGTGGTGATGGTACGGGAGAGCGGGGGGTATGATGGGAGGAGGGTCGGAGGAACGGGAAAAGACAAATAACCATGGTGGGGGTCATAGGGAGGGCGTTCTGGTTGTGTTCGGTGTTCACTTTGATGTCGGGGGAATTGGTTTGCATAAAGGCGTCGTGCTGGTTTCATCCGGGTTGGTTGCCCCTATGCACCTATGCTGCCGTAGAGGAGTTTACTTGGATGTCGGACGGGCCTGGTTTTCCTAAGGACGTTGTGATGGTTTTACTCAGGGTCGTGTTCTGGCACCCCGGGCGAAGGTGAGGGAAGAGGAGGAGGGTCAGGAGTACACGGGGGGAGTGAAGGACGCAGTTCTGGTTTAATTCAGGTTTCATTTCCGTGTCAGCTGACTTGGTTTTCTTAATGACGTCGTGCTGGTTTTATTCGTGGGTGGTGTTTCTCGGGCAGCTTTGCAGACGTAGAGGGGAATTAGGGGGTCTACTTCTGTGTCATTTCGGGGGGACGCGAAGGGGGAGGAGGAGGAGGAGGACAAGGAGGAGCGAAGCGCGACGAGGAGGGTGGTGATGGTACAGGAGTCGGGCGGGTACGATGGGAGGAGGGTCGAAGGAACGAGGAGAGACACATAGCCATAGGCCCGTGGTTGCTTGAGGAGATCGTTCTTGTTGTATTCTTGTTTTTTTTTGGTGTCGGGAGAATTGGTTTTCATAAAAGGCGTCGTGTTGGTTTTATTCGGGGTGGCCACTCCTAAACACGTATGCTGGCGTAAAGGGATGCACCTGGATGTCAGGGGGATTTGGTTTTCACAATGACGTCGTGCTGGTTTTATTTGGGGTCGTTTTCTGGCACCCTGGGCGACGCCGACGGAGGAGGAGAAGGAGGGTGAGGCAGAGACGGGAGGAGGAGGGTACCTCATCTTGCTCGTGCATTGTGCCGCAGGAAGCGTTCGCGACTTGTTACTGGGTGAAGAGGGAAAAGGGGGAGGAGGAGGAGGAGGAGGAGCAGCAGGAGGAGGAGGAGGAGGAGGACGACCAGGAGGAGGACGAGGAGGGGAGCACCAACAGCAATTGGAGGGCGTGGTTCAATGACGTTTTCCTGGTTCTGATTCGGGTTTACCTTCGATGGTGAGGGGATTGGTTTTCATAAGGACGTCGTGCTGGTTTTATTCGGGGGTGGGGTGGCGGTTATGCCAAGGGTGCCATGCTGTCGTAATTGGGAGGGGGGGGGTCGCATAGCTTGGCATTCCATTGCTTCGCACAGCATAGCATAGTAGCATCGTGTATCACAGCGTCTCTTATCATTGCATATTGTAGCGTAGCGTAGGTCAGCACGGCACGGCATAGCATAGCGTAGTGTAGCATCGCGTAGCACGGCATAGCATAGCATGGCATAGGATGGCATATCGTAGCAATCATAGCGAGGCAGAGCAGCGCACGGCACATCATTACACAGACGCCGACGGAGGAGGAGAAGGGGGGGTGAGGCAGAGACGCGAGGAGGAGGGTACCTCATCTTGTTCGTGCATTGTGCCGCAGGAAGCGTTCGCGACATGTTACTGGGTAAAGAGGGAAAAGGGGGAGGAGGAGGAGGAGGAGGAGGAGGAGCAGGAGGAGGAGGAGGAGGAGGACGACCAGGAGGAGGACGAGGAGGGGAGCACCAACAGCAATTGGAGGGCGTGGTTCAATGACGTTGTCCTGGTTCTGATTCGGGTTTACCTTCGATGGTGAGGGGATTGGTTTCATAAGGACGTCGTGCTGGTTTTATTCGGGGGTGGGGGTGGCGGTTATGCCAAGGCTGCCATGCTGTCGTAATTGGGAGGGAGGGGTCGCATAGCTAGGCATTCCATTGCTTCGCACAGCATAGCATACTAGCATCGTGTATCACAGCGTCTCTTATCATTGCATATTGTCGCGTAGCGTAGGTCAGCACGGCAACAGCCAACAGGCACCCAAAAGGCTTCCAGGACGTCTCCAATATGCGCGGAGATGCCACTAGGAGGCGCACAAGAGAGCCAACCCTGCCTCCAAGACGCCTCCGAGAAGGCTTTCGGGCCCTCCATTTTGGCTCAAGCTCAAGCCGTTTGAGCTGAAGCATACAAGCGGATCTCGGTGCACTCCGGCATCGCACGTACACATCGCCAGACCTCTTGCTCTGAGGCGAGCCGCCGCTCGTTCCAGGATGCGTTGGGCCAACACACATCGCAATCATGCTTTCCATATTCAGTCACGCGGGCTCGCTGCAGCTGAACGCTGACGACAAGAGCGGCGATGCCGACGGCAAGGGGGCCGAGCGGACCAACGCCTCTACTTTTCCATTAATCTCCCCAGTGATCTACCCCTTCGATCCGAATAATCTCGAAGATCGCTACATACTACCAGCCCAGCAGAACATCGTAGACCTGGGCTACGGAGGAAGCTGTGAGCGCGGGTGGTACGACGTCCAGGGGCAGGGCATCTGCAACGACTATTGCAGGTGGGTTGGAAATTGTGGATGTGGAGGCAGCTGCTCAAGGTTCGACTGCGCGCTCGCAGGGTCGAGCAGCATCTACACGGGAAACGACTATGGGTGGGCGAGAGGGAGCCAATGCCCGCATCAGGGTGCTGAGACGAGAGTGCTTACCGTGACTGGGCAAGTCGGTCCAAGCAGCGCTATGTTGTCCCAGTACAATAATGTCCGTGCAGTCCTGCACCGAAGCGATTTCACTTTGTGGATTTTCGCTGTCTACCATGGGGGCTACACCAAGATGGTTGGTGTAACCATAGTGAACGGAGTTGAAACAGGTTCGCGATCTGCCCGATATGTGTCAGGGTATCACAGCCTGACGCGTGCATCAATCAGCAGTCTCTGGGACAGTGGTACTACAATGGCATATTCATGTGGAGAAGGATACTGCCTCCACTACGTGCACATTGACCCGTCGGCAGCATGGACGCTCACGCAAGCCGTGCGAGTGGGCAACACGATCCGAAAAATATCCAGTGGGTCGGCGTACGATGCCTCGGCGAGTGCGCACGGCATTGTAAGCGTAAGCATCCAGGCTGAAGAGACATGGGCACACAAACGGGTTGGTCTCACCGCTGATCTGACAGACAATTCGAAATACCCGAATGGAGCATATATAGGCCTTTTCCCAGCAGGGCGAGTCTACATACCTGGTAGAGCCGACAGCACATACACGACGCATGATGTGTTCAGGTTTCAGTGGGAGGCGAACATGATTGTCGTGTACAAAAACGGTGTGAGGCTCCATTCTTGGTCGGTGGCAAGCCCCCCAAGGGGTGTGCTGTTGTATTTCTACGAGTACGGCGCGTCATTGCAGGTGTTTACTTCGCCGGTGTCCCTTTGGCAGCCAGACAACACGTGGTACGTCGTCGACGGCTCAACGGTGACAAGGAGTGCGGCTTCATCATGGCTCTGGAGGACCATAGCGTTTGGCCCATGGATAGAGTCAGGGACTTACACGGCATCGTTTGCATATGTCGCGTCGTCCCATGGCTGTACTCAATCGCCAGGCTGCAGTGTAGCATTCGGTGTCGTATTCGAAGGGTACGATCTTGGACAGAGCGGATGCTACCACAGCAGCGTTGATGGGTACAATTGCCAATCTGGTCGAGGTCTCCAACTTCTAGGCAACAAGTGGGGTCAAAGTAGTTGGCAGGGTTGTTCAAATCACGGTATTCAAGTTGGTGATGTGATCCGTGTGCAGATCGACATGTCCCTCGCAACAATGACCGTTGCCGTCAACGGTGTAAATTGCCCACCGTTCCAATCACTTCCAAGTCAAGTTCGACTAGCGGTATCCACAGAAAGGGATGGAGACATTGTCGCTGCATTGCTGACATCATCGATCTCCACGACGCCCAGCCCCACGGCCAGCCCTACGGCCAGCCCGACGGCCAGCCCGTCGGCCAGTCCGACGGCCAGCCCGACGGCCAGCCCCACGGCCAGCCCTACGGCCAGCCCGACGGCCAGCCCCACGGCCAACCCAACGCCAAGCCCCACGCCCAACCCGACGCCCAGCCCCACGCCCACTCCGACGCCCAGCCCCACGCCCAACCCGACGCGCTACCCGACGCCCTACCCGACGCCCAACCCGACGCGCTACCCGACGCCCTACCCGACGCCCTACCCGACGCCCAACCCGACGCGCTACCCGACGCCCTACCCGACGCCCTACCCGACGCGCTACCCGACGCCCTACCCGACGCCCTACCCGACGCCCAACCCGACGCGCTACCCGACGCCCTACCCGACGCCCAAACCAACTGCCAGCCCGACAGCCAGCCCAACGGCAAGCCCAACTGCCAGCCCGACGGCCAGCCCGACGGCCATTCCGACGGCCAGCCCGACCCCCGCCCCGACGGCCCCCCCAGCGGTGTACGGTGAGCTCTCTGCAACGGTGCTCGACCCAGAAGAGTTTGTGGCAAATTGTACAAATAACCCGGATATTCAAGCATCGATTGCGACCTACCTCGATGGTGAACTTGGTAGCACCGTCGACCCTCAGGCCATCAATGTGTTCTGCAAATTGGTTGATGGCAACGTCACCCTTGGGTACGAGGTCGAAGCCAGCTCGTTTGACGATACTCTTCAAGATATAGGAGCAGCTCTAGCAGGCATTGTAGCGGGGGGTGTTGGGGCTGCGCTGTTGTCGCTTAGCGGTGCGATGTTTGCAGGTGCAGCACCTGCGCTTGGGGGACTTGGAAGCCTGTTTGGCCAATTCTTTCAGGGGAATAGTCCTCCTGCTCCAAGCCCCCCCTCTTATGCGCCGCGACGGAGACGTTCGACGCCGAGACGGAGACGTTCGACGCCGAGCCCCACGGCCAGCCCAACTGCCAGTCCGACGCGCAACCCAACGCGCAGTCCGACGGCTAGCCCGACGGCCAGCCCGACGGCCAGCCCGACTGCTAGCCCCACGGCCGGCCCAACTGCCAGCCCGACAGCCAGCCCGACGGCCAGCCCCACGGCCAGCCCTACGGCCAGCCCTACGGCCAGCCCAACTGCCAGCCCGACAGCCAGCCCAACGGCAAGCCCAACTGCCAGCCCGACGGCCAGCCCGACGGCCAGCCCAACTGCTAGCCCGACAGCCAGTCCGACGCCCAGACCCACGCCCCACCCGACGCGCTTCCCGACGCGCAGCCCCACGCCCCACCCGACGCGCTTCCCGACGCGCTACCCGACGCCCTCGACGCCCAACCCGACGCGCTACCCGACGCCCTACCCGACGCCCTACCCGACGCGCTACCCGACGCCCTACCCGACGCCCTACCCGACGCGCTACCCGACGCCCTACCCGACGCCCTACCCGACGCCCAACCCGACGCGCTACCCGACAGCCAGTCCGACGGCCAGCCCGACGGCCAGCCCGACGGCCAGCCCGACTGCTAGCCCCACGGCCGGCCCAACTGCCAGCCCGACAGCCAGCCCGACGGCCAGCCCCACGGCCAGCCCTACGGCCAGCCCTACGGCCAGCCCGACGGCCAGCCCGTCGGCCAGTCCGACGGCCAGCCCGACGGCCAGCCCGACAGCCAGCCCAACTGCTGGCCCGACGCCAAGCCCGACGGTCTGCACAACGGTTCAAGGTGGTTTTGCCCTCACCGTCCCCGACCCCGAAGAATTTGCAGAGAATTGTTCCAACGGTACAGACGTGCGAGTTGCTCTAGAAACGTCAATCGCGACAATTTTCAATGGCACCGTCACCCCTGAGGACGTCTCGGTGTTTTGCGTCTTCGGGCAGCGTGTCGACGAGCACCGTACCAGCAACGTCACCATTCAGTACGACATCGCCGCGCCTGTCGGACTCGTCGACTCGATTCGGGACAGCGCAGAAGTGCTTTTGGGCCCCCAGGCTTCCAGTCAGGGCTTGGCCAGACTCGTCACCATCATCAGCGACGAGCTGTCCAGCACTGCGCCTGCCGCGGCCAGCAATGCCCCCACGGAGGCGTTCGGAGGCTCGGAAGAGATTGCGGTCGATCACGCCGGAAATTGCACATCAAGCCCTGCAGCGAGCCCCGCGGCTGGCCCCACGGCCAGTCCGACGGCCAGCCCGACGCCCACGCCGACCCCCGCCCCGACGGCCCCCCCGATGGTCCAGGGCGAGTTCGCTGTGACGGTGCCCGACCCCGAGAAGTTTGCGTCAGATTGTTCCAGCAGCGCAGACATGCGGGAGGCTCTTCAATCATCGATCGCGAGTTACATGAACGGTACCGTAGCCCCTGAAGACGTCGCGGTGTTCTGCAGCATTGACAGTGGTAGCCGTCTTGACGCCACCGTCGAGTACGAGGCCACGCGCCGCTCGCTGGCCGGCAACGTCACCATCGACTACCGCATTGTCGTGCTGGAAGAGACGGCCCATTCGGTTCAGGACAGCGCGACAGAGCTGTTGAGCTCCCAGGCTTCTGGTCAAGACCTGGCCAGGCTTGCTGCCCTTATCAGCAGCGCGCTCTCCGCCACTGCGCCCGGCGCGTCCGGCAACGCTCCCCTGCAAGCCATCGGAGGCCCGGCGGCCCTAGCC
This sequence comes from Prorocentrum cordatum, assembly GCA_963575745.1. Lineage (NCBI taxonomy): Eukaryota > Dinophyceae > Prorocentrales > Prorocentraceae > Prorocentrum > Prorocentrum cordatum. The sequence goes on along the minus strand of CAUYUJ010004117.1, from coordinate 9,196 downwards.
GTCATCTCAACGCAGCCACCGACGCCGCGTCCGACGCCTCTCTCGACGCCGGGCCCCACGGCTTCCCCGGGGCCCGTTCCACCGTTGGCTGTCTCCAGCGGCGCCATGACTGCCACAGGGGACCCACACCTACGAAACATCTACGGCGAGCGTTTCGACCTGAGGAGGCCTGGCAAGCACACACTGGTCAACATTCCAAAGGGGGAGCGCGCTGAGAGAGCCCTGCTTCATGTAGAGGCTGAAGCGGTGCAAATGGGTATGCAGTGCGCAGACTTGTACTTCCGAGAATTGAACATGACAGGGGTGTGGGTAGAGGCTACGTGGTCTGGCGGTCTTCACTTTCACGCCCTGGATGTGAGCTACGGAACATCGAAGTGGAAACATGTTGGGAAGGTAGATGTAAAGGTGGCTCATGGGCGCACGAGGGAGGGGATCCAGTACCTGAATGTTTACATCAAGCATCTCGACCGTGCTGGGTTTGCGGTAGGGGGTTTATTGGGTGAAGATGATCATACGCAGGCGACAATGGCTTCCCGTGCATGTGTTCAGCGTCACAGCGTGTCCCTTCTTGACTTCAGTCGTTGAGTGGGCAGTGCTTGCGCAGCCGCTGAATGGCAATTGCGCCTGCGAAAGAGGATGCAGCCAGACTCTAGGACTTGGAGCTGGGCTCATGGATCCTAGGCTTTAAGTCCACCGTAAGCGTGAGACGCGCCAAGCTGCGCAGGCGCTCATTACCCAGATGCATGGGCTCGTTCCACGATTGTTGAGTGTGGGGGCCGAACGGTCTTACAGAGGACGGAGGATAGGAGGAGGGAACTGAGCTCGTTCAGTCTACTGGTTGCCCCTTGCCTGCCAGCGTGCCCTGGTCCAACGTGTTCGTCTGGACGTCTCAGGAGCGGTGACTGCTTTTGCCTTTTGCTGGAAGACGCACGAAAAAAAAAAAGGTACCTACGATTCCAGACCGTGCTCCCGAACAGCCCGCCAAGAAGCCCCAGGAGACACGGGTGGCCTTTTCTCAAACGTTGTATCCTCAATCCTGGGGCTTCTCAGGGAGGTTCTCTTCTGCGCGTCGTTGTCCCCGGCTTACACCTCATCCCAATTCCGGGGGAGCTCCTCTCAAGCTTTTCATCCTAAGTATTTGCGCTCACTTGGAACCGCGTCATAAGTCCTTGAGCTTCTCTTTGAGTTTTGTTTATGTCCTTAGGCCCCTCTCGAACACCTTATCCTACGATCTTGGCCCACTGTCAGTTTGCTTGTTCCTATTATTGTCCGAGGGCTCCTCTCAAATAATCCTTCATGCTAAGTCAATGCACCTCTCCAGGAAGCCCGCTCCTTCGTTCTGCAGCCCGTGTCGGACACCTGACCCTAAGGCCTCGTGCCGCTGTCGAACACATCCTGCGTCATGGGGTTTCGCTTAAACATATGTCCCGAAGTCCTCTCTCCGACGCTCCCCGCGGCCCCTGTCGCAAGCCTTCCCCGAAGTCTCTGTGGCCTCCGTCGAACACCTTGGCATAAGTCCTTGGGCTCCTCTTTTAGGTCCTGCAGCCCCTAGTGGGAACTTTATTATCCCAAGTCCGTGGGCCTTGTCGAACATCTTGTCATTGTCCTTGGGCTCCTCCTGTCGAACACCTGATCCTGAGCCCATTGGCCCCAGTCGCAGCCTTCCCAGGAGTCCTTGGGCTTCATTTCCCAAGTCCTCGCGCCCCTGTCGAACACCTTATCTTAGTTCTGCGGGCTCCTCTCACGCACCTTGTCTTAATTCCTTCGGCGTCTCCGGGAGGCCCTGTCGTACGTCCTGCGGCCTTTGTGGGAAACCTCATCCTGAGGGCACTTGTCCTTGCCGAAAACCTCATCCTAAGTCCTTGGGCTCCTGCCAAAAGCCCTATCCTCTGTCCTCGGGCTCCTTCAGGAGTGCCTCTCCTACGGTGTGCGGTTTCTTCTGGAAACCTCGAATCCTTGGGCCCGTGTCGAACGTTTTTTCTTGGTATACCACAACGCCACATTCTAAGTCTTTGGGCTCCTCCAGGAGGCCTTCGGCAACTGAAGACAGCCTCCGAATCGCTCCCAACACGTTCTCGAATGCTCTCAGACAGCTCACGAGGCGGTTCAAACGGTCGAAGAGGATTCCAAGATGCCCCCGGAGCGCTCCAAGAGGATCTCCAAGAGAGCCCCGGGGAGCCAACACCGTCGCATTCCATTCGCAATCGTAACCGCAACCCCCGGCATACAGGAAAAACGCATCCCCCCTTAACCTTTGTATCTCTTTCTCCATGGGGCTGCACGCGGTTCAATTGCCGCAGTAGGCGGGCAGGCCGCAGTGTATTGTCCATTCCAAAGTTCCTATCGTGTCTCTGACCTTCCTTTTATGCGTCGGGCCACGAGTCATCCTTCTTATAAGTTGATGAGAATGTCTCAGGGGTAATGCACTGTTTCGAAGATTGCGAAGGCCTTACGGCCGTTGCCGCCGACCCTGAATATGACGAAAGACAACACGAGGGGGGGGGGCACGAGGAGGAGGAGGAGGAGGAGGAGGCGGAAGGGAGTAGGAGGAGGAAGGATGAAGGGGGAGGAGGAGGAGGCCTTATGGATGTTGGTTGGGATCTCGTGGTTGACCTCTCGGGGGCGTCTGGAAGGCAACTTGAAGCCTCTTGGGGGCCGTTGTGGGGCCTCTTGGGGCCTCTTTTGGGCCTCTTGGGGCTTCCGGAGGCCGTCTTCGGCGCATCTTTGGGGCGTCTTGGCGCCGCTCGGGGGCCTCTTGGGGCCTTTTGGGGGCCTCTTGGGGCTTCCCGGGGGCCTCTTAGGGCGGAAGTCTCGAATTCTCGGTTCCTCGTCCCCCTCTTGGCCGTTTCTTGGTCCCGTCTTGGGGCCCTATTGGGCCGTCTTGGGCGCCTCTTAGGCTGTCCTGGGGCCTTCTTGGGCCGTCTTGGGGCCCTCTTGTAGGCCTCTTGGGGCGCTCTTGGGGGCCTCTTGGGGGCCTCTTGGGCCGTCTTGGAGTGTCGGAAAGCCGAAAAGGCGAGAAGGCCAAAATCATTCAAAAAGCGATGTAAAATTGACGATTTTGGCGCCTGGGGCCCTCTTGGGAGTGCTCTTGGGGCTCTCTTGGAGCGTCTTGAGGGCCTCTTGGGCCGTCTTCGGGCCGTCTTGGGCGTCTTGGGGCCATCGTTCGTCGAGTCGAGGCCCTCTTGTACCCTTTCGGGGGTGTCTTCTGTCGCTCTTGGCTCGTCTTGAAGCTTTTCTGAGCTCCGGGACCCTACCCGCCCGTGGAAGGATGCGGGCGACCCCCCCGGCGACCCCCCCGCCCCCTCACCCTGAAAGCTCATTCCCCCAGACCATTCGGCCTAGGAGCTCCATCTAGGCCACCTAGAGATCTAAAGATCTAGGTGGCCTGAATGCGCATCCAATCAACGTCGAAGGGTAGGCTCGAAGCAAACTAAACTACATACCCTCGTGCTCAATATCAGCTTTCTCGATCCCGAAAGACCCTAGGGGCAAAGCTCATGTTTGTGTTTGTCTTGTTCTGGGCAAGATCATTGGGTCTTCCCTGTGATAAGTTTGTGGTTCCACCGGCTTCGCGGATTAATCGTAATGGCCGCATGTCGGGTCTCGAGAAACATTTAGCTGCACAGAAGCACCAAAAAGGCTTTTGCCCACTACCAGGTTTCTGGCACTCAAAAAGCTTTAGTGGGCAAGAGATGTTTTTCGGTTGTTTTGGGGGTCGCCGGGACCGCCACAAGAACATTCCAACGTATGAAGATCTGGGTGCTTACCTTTATGGCATACTGGGGTACGCATCCGAGCTTCACCACTGACCACGGGCATTGTGCAAAACTTCTGGTAATAACAATGAGAAGTACGACATTCCCGATGCATGGTTTCATTTTCTTTCGCAGCCCCAGTCGTACAACCTCCTGACTGTACTAAGATAGTAAATGATACCTGCGGTGGCCGTGCAAAATGCTAGCGGCCGAGCAGAGTGATCATAAATCACCGTGCTCTCCTTATCACGCCCAGTCTTACTGTCTCCCGACTGAACAGTGCAGTCACAGAGGCGTGCGGCGGCGATGCCTAATAGCGGCGCAAGAGCAGGGCAATCTTACGGCGCTTCGTGCCTCGAAGCGCAAGATTCAGGGAACTGCGCCTCAGGCCTGGATCCCCGCGACCTCCTCGACCACGGCGTGTACGGTGGAGGGTGCGGACTTCCTCGTCGACGTCGCCCTCTTCCTGTGCCCCCACGGCTTCTTCTTTGCAGGCATAGCCTTGCTCCACGCGGCTGCCCTCTTGTTCTTTCCCTCTTTCTGTTTCGCGGCCAAGCCGACGTCCACCTTGACGAGGGACTTCCCGAGTGCGCCGCGGTTGGGCCCATTTCCGTTGGGCACAGAACCGCTCGGGCCATCCTCTCCGATAGGCAGCGATCCGTCTGGCCCGATGCCGTCCCTGAGACCGCCAGCAGCGATCTGGCCGGCCAACATCTCTGCGAGCCGCAAGGGCGGAAGCCGCGTGCCGAGCGACTCGTGCTGGGCGGCATGGACGAGCATGCGGTAGAGGGCGTAGACCTCCTTGAGCACGTGGACGCGGTCTTCGTGCTGCTGCCACACGCACCACGCCCAGCGCTTCATGTTCCTGTGCTCGGCCTCGTTCTGGGGCGTGCCCTGGACGACCAATTGCCCGCGAGAGAGCTGGGCGAACACCGAATTGTTGCGCAAGTAGTAGTAGTTCTTCGTGGAGCTCGCGCTCTCCAAAACTTTTCGGAGCGGCACGCCTTTGGAATTCTTCCTGTCCATGATCTTCTCGTGCTTCTGGACTATGCGCCTCAACTCGGCCACGTACTCCGCGTGCGAGACGAAAGGCTCGTTGCAGAAATCCGCCCAGTCCTTGTCGGCACGCTCGCGCGCGGGCTGCGCGTCACCCCAGACCACCTCGGGCATCGGGAGGCCATGGTAGATCTCCCTCGTCAAGTACTCCTCGGGCACGCCGAGAGGACGGGAAAACTTCCTCGTGAGCTGCAGCAACTCAAATGAGCAAGCCGTCCTCTTCCCGTCCGTGCACTGCTCGGCCCGCAAGGCAATGTGCAGTCTGTCCTGTGCCACGCCGAGACACCTCGGCAGATGCTCCAACATCTTCTCGCTCGGGGCGTCGGAGTAAAGCATCCGCACCTGCTCGACCGCAGCGGGGGTCAGCCGCTCCCTGACCGCTGCACCGAAGCTCTCCGTGCTCTCATCGGGCTGGGCGCTGAATCCAGGGCAAGCTCCTGTCATCCCCATCAGAGTGTGGCCGACGTAGATCCCGCCTTTCTTCTGGTCCATTTTCTTCTGGCCGATGACCGAGAACAAGAACTTGAAGGTGCCATCGTGGGTCAGTTCGGTGAACATCGCCGCGGGGGCCACTTCCTCGCCCATGAGCCCGTCCGCACCGACAGCTGCGCCCGCCGTCGTGGCGGCGGAACACGTGTTCCATGGATCTCCCGCAAGACTAAGGGCGGCAGCCAGGACAGGCCGACGAGCCGTCGCGGGACCACTGGCCCTGTGGAGATGGCCCATCACGCCATTCATCGCCCCGTTCGAGACCAAGGCCAGGCTGATCAGGGAATCCTCGAAGCCTTTGGTGTACGAGATCTTGGCGTTAATGCGGACGCAGTCAATGCACTTGGCGCGCAACCAGTACCGCGGGCCCGCCTCTGTGAAGACGAAGACGAGGTGGGCTTCGTTGGAGTGGCGCGCAGCCTCCAGCGCTCGCAGGAGCGTCGCGATTTCCATTCTCGAAGCAAGAACCGCAGAGCGCGGGGCCAGGTAAAGCCGCCGTCTTCTGTAGCCGACGCGGTTCAACACCGGAGCAGACGCGGTCGAACCTGTACAGCGACATAGCGACCTTGAAGAGGGCATCGTCCTCCCGAGACGCGACGAACTTCGGCGGCCTGTGGTGCTTCTGGTGCTCGATGAGGTGCTCGCGGCGGCTGAACGATCGCCAAGGGCACAGGAGACAGCGGCATCGAACGCGGGATCGACATCCACCGACCTCGACCTGGTAGTCCGCGGCCTCCTTTCCAAGCACGTTGCAGAACATCTCCATGAATGAGGGCTCGTCGGGTTCGTCGGCGTCCTCCTCGCAGTCGGACGGCAACCCCACGTCGACTCCGCCTGGTTCTGCGGCGGCGATCGGCAGCTGCACATCGACTGGCGGACTCGCAGAGGCGCCTGCTTGCAGGTCCATCAAAGCATCCGTGGAGCGGGCCATGCTGCCGTTAATGCGGAAGAGCACGGCCAGGCGTTTATCGGCCGCGCCCCCGATCGCCCTGCAAAATTCGACCGCGCTAACCCTGCACTTGGACCGCCGTTCCTCGTGACCACAATGGGTGCCGATCAGATCGAACGTCTGCTCTGGTCCGTTCTCCCCCTGAACCACTGCCGACGCGCGGAGAAGCACGCAATGAGCCTCCCCGCCAGGCTCGCTGTGCAAGAGGTAGTCGCCTGCATCCAGGGCGCGGCCCGATGCGAGCTGGAAGAGCACGTCCAGGACGCAGGCGCCGTGGAGCCTGATCTCGAAGTGCTGGGCGACCTCGCGATAGGAGCGCGAGTTTGCCTCTGGGGCTGGAAGGGGTGGCTTGCCGCACCCGCAGGATGCGACCACTGCGGCCTGGATGCAATTATTGCCAACGTGAAGTACGACTCCATCTGGTCGTTGGCCCCCACCCGTTCGTGTCGACGGCAGCTGCTGTCCGCTCGCCGCAAGTGTACCCAAGCAACGAGCGCTCCTTCTTCGCAGCGAGGTGCATCTTGTAACCCGTCGCCTTGTGGACGTAGTTCTCAGCATCGGTGATGAAAGCGTGCGCGTCATCGAGCACGCCGACGTTCACCCCGATGCCGTCGAACTCCCAAGCGAGGTGGGACACCGCGCTGCCCCGCCTCTCCTGAACGAACTTCACCAACGCCTCGGTGCAGGCGTCCTCCGCCCCTTCGAGGAGCCTCGACACGCACGTGAGCTCGGGGTTGTCCCTCTCGTCCTCGACGGCGGCCTTGAAAACGTCGGGCAGTGCAGACGATGCCGCCCAGCGGAGCACTCTCGCGTCCCGCTCCATGGCCTGGTACTGGTCGCCTGCATTCTTTTTGCCAAACAGGACGCTGAGCGCCAGGGTCTTCTTGGCGTCGATGTCGGGCCATGCGGCAACGGCCTCGATGGCGCGCCCTTGCTCCGAGGAGTGGCCGTTCAGATTTATCTTCATGCGCTTCATGACCTGGGGCGCGAGGGTCAGGAAACATTTGCGCCAGTCCAACTTCACGACGTCTGGCTGCACAATAGTCTGGATCTGCTTGCTCAGGCTCTGCGACGCCGTGCCCTCTGCGCGTCTCCTGCTGCGCACGCGCAAGTCCCCGATGGCTGAGAAGTGGTACTTGACCTGGAGAGCTCCATCGCCGCCCTCACGTTCCTCGAGCAACTGGTTAGCCGCCGCCCAGGTTGACTTGAGCGACTGCTCGTGTCGCGACCACGCCTGAAATACTTCCAGGTCATCTTGCGAAGACCTGCTTTGCTTTCTGACGCCCGCCGCCCCTGCTTGCGCTGCCTCAAGATGCTTGATCAGCGCATGGTGGTTGCGCTTCCTCTCCGGGCACCTCACGTAGTCCTTCAGGCGGTCCAAATTGAATTTCTCGGGGAAGACGGCCCCGATGGGAATCGCGAGGTTGTTAATGTCCGGGAACAGTGCGCTGAGGTCGGCGTCGGCGCACAAGGCTGGATAGTAGTAGGGGACCTTGCGGCCCCATTGTCGCACTACGGGTTTCCACATGGCCGCGGCCTTCATGCGGTCCCAGGCGTCCTTCTTGTCAGACTGCCGCCCCCCCTTGATGCAAGCCCCCGCCTTCGCGCGCTCTCGCTGGCTGTCCGTCATGCAGGTGTCCTCGTCGAGATGCATGACGGCAAGGAGCGTGGAAGCCCGAGAGAGTGGATCCGACGCGGCGTCCGCCTGGTCGCCGTGGCCACGAAGCCCGCCAGCCAGGCCAGCTCCGTCGCGGCCGTCCGACGCCCTGATGTCGTTCAGGAAACTCCTTCGTTCATTGCAGCGCGCGCTGGTGAGATTGGTCCAGCTTGTCGTAGGCCGCCGGAACCAACGCCGAGTACTTCTCGACGAGAGGCAGGATGCCTCGGGTCATGTGGATGAAGCCCGCCACGCCAGAAGAGGCCCAGTCCTCCAGTTCGGGGTCAGCCAAGAAGAGGCCATGTTCAACCGAGACCAAGGCCGTGTTGCGAGTGAAGTCGCCCTCGAAGGCGATCAGCAGCAGACGGCGCCGCCAGGCGTGAAGCGCATCATCGTCGCACTCGATGCGGAAAGCGCGATTCAACTCGATGACGAAGTCCGCGAACGTCCACGCGTAATGGCGCTCGTCCTCTGATTTCCCATGATTCTCACGAACGAGCAGCTCTGCCCTGGCGAACAAATTCTTAGCCACGACCTCCTGGATCTTCTCGCCCTTCTGCACCTCCTGGAAGATGACGGCCATGGCGCCGATGAGACGCTTTGCGGAGACCTGGAACTCCCTGTCTCTGGTGAGGAGGTACGTGCTGGCAAACTTCACCATGGTCTCGCCGAGCGCAGCCAAGGTCAGCTTCGACCGCAGCGACTTCCCGTTGCCATCTGAGGGAGGCGACCACATGATCTATGCGGTATATGCAACCCATGCGATGTATGCGACCTATGCGATCTATGCGATCTATGCGACCTATGCGATCTACGCGATCTATGCGACCTAGGCGATCTATGCGACCTAGGTCGCCATCTGGGCGATCTTTGCGACCTATGCGATCTATGCGGTCTATGCGATCTATGCGACCTATGCTATCTATGCGACCTAGGTCGCCACCTGTGCGACCTATGCGATCTATGCGACCTATGCGATCTAAGCAATCTATGCTATCTGTGCGACCTAGGTCCCCACCTGTGCGATCTTTGCGACCTATGCGATCTATGCGATCTATGCGATCTAGGTCGCCGCCTGTGCGATCTATGCGACCTATGCGATCTATGCGATCTATGCGACCTAGGTCGCCGCCTGTGCGATCTATGCGACCTATGCGATCTATGCGATCTATGCGACCTAGGTCGCCATCTGGGCCTAGGTCGCATAGATCGCATAGATCGCATAGATCGCATAGATCGCATAGGTCGCATAGGCGACGGCCTAGGTCGCATAGATCGCATAGATCGCAT